>CBVK0101184982.1:0-25019 GCA_900067695.1 Picea abies | reverse complement strand
TTTTTTTTTTTTTTTTTTTTTTTTTTTTAGAAATGATCGTCACTTGTAGGGCCAACATTTCAATCGTTGGCTAAGAAACCACAACCCAAGGGCATCTAAGCCGTCAAAATCACCCAAGGATCGCACCTGGCCTGGGCCGCACCAACCCTTAACATGAATGGATTTTTTGGTGTCTTCTCATGACTAAACACACCATAAGGCTATTGAAATCGAGTCTCCTAGCAAACAAAACCCACACCTCAACCAATTGAGCTAGCGGGAATTGACATTGCAATCTTGTTATTGATAACCACATGCAACCACAAATTTATAGGGAAATGCTAGTATTTTTATAAGTATATTATTAATTTTGCAAGTTATCAGATGCTAGTATTTTTATAAGCATATTATTAATTTTGCAAGTTGTCAAATCATGGTGCATTACAAGGATTATTCACAACAGTTTTGAAATTTTCAATTCTCATTGAAATTTGGAAAAATAAATGAATAAATTCAATTTCAAATCAATTCCATTGTTTTTTTCAAAAATTGAAGCTCTTGGTCAATTCAAAAGCCATTAAATACCTTTGTACATGGATGTTGTGAGAAATCTCACCCTGCGGACAGGTTAATCTCCCCTTAGCCGGGTTTTCTTCAGCTAAGACAAAATAGAGCAAGTGGACACTAACATCCCTTGCTCCTACCTATTCACACATGAAAACGAGAAGAGGGAAAAAGAAACTAGAGTGCACATTTTTTGAAGGTTTTCCTCGCCGCTCCTTGTTGCTCCAACGTAAGATCCATTCCTAGCTCAAACACAATCTTCCTGCACTTAAACAAAAGGATCTTCCACTTCTACTACTTGCACAAGGTTAGATAAAAGCAAATCTAACTACATGAAACAAGCATGATATTCATATGTAAACTTTAAAAGAGACATAAGTATGGGAATAGGCCAAGCTATTATTATTAAGAGAAACAAGAAAGGATTACATCCATTATGTGATGTAGATCCTCCTCCATGCTTCTACTATCGAGCCCTTGCATGAATGTCTTGATATCAAAATGATGATGCTTCAAATGGATTTCTTCCCCCCTCTCACCTTGGAATGCCCTCATTATATAGGATTTGGAGGCTTAACCACCATGGAGAAGATCACTCACTAGATCCACTAAATTGGGATCTCCATAATTTTTAGGGAGAAAATATCTCTCAAGGATTTTAGGGAGAAAATGTCTCTCAAGGATTTTAAGGAGGAAATATCTCTAAAGATCCATCAAATTAGGATTTTGATTTGAGAAAATCTCTCAACCATCCATGAGACTCTCAACTTCTTCTTGAGATTAAGAAACTAAATGTGAGGTGGATTAACACACTAAATTAATTTCCTTTTTTTGAATAATAATGAATAATACACATGCACATAGTATTTTGACCTTCATGTGATAAATTTATCCTCCAACATGTTTAGGGATTATGACAAACACTCCCTCACTATGATGTGACAAATCCATACTTAGTAGTGTGGGAATTTTGTGTGTAACAATGGATGAAATATGCCCCAGAACTACGATGAGCTCCCAAATACTGAATTACAACATATGTTATTTGTTAGAAAATAGGTGATTTTGGATAGTCCTTGTCCTTATATTTCCCCTTGGCTAAATTGCTTGTGCTATATTGGATGAATGGTTGAAGGTGGGAATTTCAAATATCTTCAACAACATAGACGAGAGGATCATTGGCATGTATGACCATTTGCAAAGCTATAGCTCTTACGCTATTGACATGGTCAATATTTTTCTAGACCATCATGTGTTTGAAAGTGGAATCATCGTTTATGTTATTGACATGGTCAATATTTTGTTGGACCATCATGCATTTGCAGTGGAATCATTAATGAAATTGTAGTTACAATGCACATGGATTACAATGTAAGATAACTTGTTGTTGATATAAATTTAACAACTAATTAGTGTGATGTGAATTGATTCTATTGTACATTAAAACATAGGCAAAGGAGGAATACTTGTGAATGATGTTATAACCTATTTTGATAATGTTTTGAGAGTGTCAAAGGGTACACCAAGTATGCTTGTGTTGGTGGATGCACATGGATCAGTTAGAAATTCAAATCCCATGTGAGTCGAATTATTGACACGGATTAGAAATGCAATATAAACTAATTCATCAAACCATCTTCCATCCGAAAAATCACATAATGAATTTTTGAGCATCATCCAAGCAATTCAAAATAACCAATCAACAATTTACAATTTATGGTATCAATGCAACCATTTCAATTTCTTTCAAAGCCATATATTAAATATATAAGTTCATTAATGCATGTTGCAATTTGTTTAATAGTTTCAAGAACAACTTTATGTATATTGTATTTATAAGATTGTGGCAAAAATCATAGCTATAAGAGTAAAGAGTTTGTTATGGTTTTATATTTCTAATGAACAACTTGGTTTCCTATCAGGTAGACAAATAGATGAAGCTCTAGTTGTAGCTTAAGAGGCACTACATTCTATTAAAACAAAAATACTACAAGCTACGTTGGTTAAATTGGATCATTCGAAGGCTTACAATGGGGCTAGTTGGCTTGATGTAAGAATGATGTTAATTCACTTGGGGTTTTGAGTTTATTTTGTAAATTGGGTGATGAGTCGTGCCACATAATTGTCTTTCTTTATCTTGATTAATGGTTCAACCTCCATTTTTTTAAGCATGGTAAGGGATTGAGATAGGGGTGTCTGTGTTATCCCTATTTTTCCTCATTATGGTTGAAGGTTTGAGTAGGGCTTTATTGGAGGCAAAGATAATAGGCATATTCA
Organism: Picea abies; assembly: GCA_900067695.1. Classification (NCBI taxonomy): domain Eukaryota; kingdom Viridiplantae; phylum Streptophyta; class Pinopsida; order Pinales; family Pinaceae; genus Picea; species Picea abies. The sequence continues at coordinate 22,199 of CBVK0101184982.1, read as the reverse complement.
AGGGTATCTAAATAGGAGGTTCATTATATCTATCACGTCTACTATTTGTGGATGATATTCTTATTTTTTGTGAGGCTTTAGAAAGGATGCACTGAAATTGAATGAGATAATAATTTTGTACCATATAGAAATTAGAACGAAGATCAATGTGGGTAAGTCAACCATTTATTTTTCAGGGATTGGTGATGATGATGAAAGGCGTCTTTCTCAGTTATTCCCTTTCCAATATATTTTATTATGTAATGGTTTAAAGTATCTTGGTTTTTATATAAATCCCAATGCTTATGTTAAAAGAGACCGGGATTGGCTTGTGGTTAAGGTAGAAAAAAGGCTTTATGTATGGTGCAATAAATATTTTTCAAGGGGGGGAAGGCATGTGATAGCCAAGTCAGTCTTAGAGGTCATATCAATTTATTGGATGTCTCTATCATTCATTTTGAAAGGTTTCCTAGAGAAGAAAGGGAGGATTAGCTTCAAATACCTTTGGCAAGGGATAAGGAAAAGCATGGTATAACATGGGTTAATTGGAAGAAAATTGCAATACCCAAGGTTGGGTGGATTGGGACTTAAAATTATTCATTAATTTTCAAAATATTTGTTTACAAAATATGGATGGAGGTTGATTATAGGTAAGGGCCTTTGGGGTCAAGTTGTAATCCAAAGATATGTAGAGCTTTATAATGTTGAAGATTGGATTAGGATGCATGTTAAGTCTTACCATAATGCTTCCAATGTATGGAAGGTAGTGGTATTGGAAATTCCATTGATTGGTAGGTGACTTGTATGGAATGTGGGCAAGGGGAATATAGCTAGATTGGGATAGGATCCTTGGATAGGATATGATGAAAACTATAGAATCTTAGGAAATTTGGTCAACACTTAGCATGAAAAGGGATTATTCGATCTCAACCAAGTGGCACATCCTAATCTCACTTTCGTTTAGAAGAAAGAGTGGAAATTAACAAAAGTAATTGATTGATATAATGAAGATGTTATAGCTTGGGAAGGGTACATTGCCTCTTTAAGATATAGTCATGTTTGTATAAAAGACTCTGTGATGAATTGATATGGTTGAAGAACTTGGTTGATGAAATTTATACACCTACTTTGAGTTACAATTCTCTATGCAAGGATGACATTGTGGTGAATCTGAAGTGGTGGTTTAAGATTATATAAAAATTCAAATGCCCTCTCAAGTCAAGGATTTTTATGTGGCTCACAATTTTTCTATGGGTACCATCTTCAAAATGAGGGGAGGTGTACCCCAAGTGCCATCCTTGAAATGAGGGGAAGTGTCTAAGGGTTTTCCTTGAGACATGTTGCTTGGAATTTTTTTTAGCAACAATCATCGCCTCCCTTGAAGAATCTAGGGTTTACCCTAGGTGCCATCCTTGAAATGAAGGGAAGTGTACCCTAAGTACCATCCTGTAAACGAGGGGAACTGCCTCAGGATTTTCCTCGAGATATGTTACTTGACATGTACCCTGGGTACCATCCTTGAAATGAGGGGAAGTGCCTCGAGGTTTTCCACCAGCTACGATACCTAGGAAAAAAATATCATCAATCATCACCTCCATGACTTGCACTCAAGAAGGAGGACTTCCTAAGAAAGTGACACATGCCTAGACCCCTTGATCACAATTGTACTTAAACTTGGAATTTTCCTCATAATTAAGCCCACTTAGCACTCTACCCAATTTACAAAACCATAGCAAGTATTGTGCATTATGAACTATTCATTTAAAATTTATTGGACTCTTTATTTATATATGTGAGTGGCTTTCGCAATCCAACATATGAAATATCACTTTGGGATTAACAAGATAGAATAAGTCAATCAAGGATGAACCATTTTCCACAAGCATTAGTTATAACGATCAATATTCCATGAGCTTGAGTAATCCACTTAGAACTCACTTCATTAGGTGAAGAAGTATGAATTATCATTTTGGGATCAACCACACAGTGCAAGTGATTCATGCATGACACATTTCCCACAAGCATTATTTATAATGACCAATTTCTCATAAGCTTGAATGATCGACTCATTGCATTAAGTGATGCACATTGGTTAAGTAGTGAGATTGAAAGTAGCCAAATGAATTGCATAACATTAATCATCACCTCCAAACTTTGTTTCAAATTTTACAAAAGACATAGCAAGTTAAGTGAAATTGAGTACCTAGAAAGACTTTATAGTTAAGCATGCTTAGTCACCTTTACACAATTAATCCAAAAAATAGTATTGATTAACAAAACCCTCCACATAATTAATCCCAAAATGATATTTAATAGCAAAATCTATAAAATAATATTTAATATCAAAATATGAAAATGAGATTTAATATCAAAAACCTTGAATATTATAGGTATAATTGAAAAAAAATGTGCTATAATCAACCAAAAAAAAAAAGAGAAAAGAAGAAAGGACATTGTATTGTAATCAAGCAACATTTTTTTTTAACAATAACTGGGAGATTTCTATTATCAAAAAAGATGTGGCCGAGGCTCGCAAAATATATAAACAAAGGAGCCTAGAAACTACTATAGCAAAATTCTGAGGCTCAAAGGAGCTTCTTAACTTCAGTATTACTAAAAAGATCAAGCCTTCTTTAACATAAAATCCTGTACAATACCTCACAGAGAGAATCCTATAGAAGATGCCAAGAATAAGAAGATAGAAACAATGCATTAAATACCAAACTTAGGGGGGATCCTAGAATCTGAAGCTTCCTCATTCAGGCCATTTGCTAACATGTTCAAATATGGAAGAGGGATGCCAATTGAGGGAGACGAGGCATCAAACATCGAATTCAGAGATGGCAACATAGAAACAAATGGGCACTGAGGTTGAAGAGCTTCCAATTGGGAACATAAAGCTTCCATCTCATCATGGACCTGTCGCATAGCAATCTTGTGTTGAATTAAGATATCCAAGATCAAAGAAACTTGAGAACTCATACCCTGAACCGAAATTTGCAAATTATGGAGGGAGGTCAAGGGGTCGTCCAACTGGAAATCCGACTGAGAAAGAGGATTAAGACTTACCTTCCCATGAGCTAGTAGAACTGAGAATGCCACGATGCACTGCACGAACCAGAGACGAACAATCACAATTACCCAGCCTAAATGACCACGAACTAGGAGGCAACTCCTAAAATGACAAAGCCAACAATTCAAATCTACACTATTTGCGATTTTCACTATCCTCCAAGCCAAACAAAAACTAACTGCCCTGCGATGAACCCCCACAATGCATTGCATAAACCAGAGGCAAACAATCACAATCTCCTAACCTGGATGGCCACGAACCGAGAAGAAACTCTTGGAACAACAAAGGCACCAATTCAGACTTGTACCATTTGTGTTATTCACTGTCTCCCAAGCTAGAAGAAAACCAATTGCCCTACGACGAATCGTTCTGCTGATCCATATTGAATTTTTCATGCGGCACACTACCTTGCCACTGCTTTGAATGAGGAGGTTTGGTGATAGAAAGGATGCTTCTGGATGCTCCATAACTAAAGGCATGATGTCAAATGCCATCCACACAACCTACCCAAACGCGGACCAACCAAAATATCCCACCGTGAGAAAAGAGAAGTCGTGCGAGGAGTGTTGATGTTTGTAGCATCGAACAAGTACTTCCACATTGGTTTTGTGTCTAACATGTGGAAGTTGTCATTAATACCTCTCAAGACTTAGGGAATTCACTTTAATTAATTATTAAAGTGAATGCCTTTTTACAATTAATTGAATTGAATTTAATGAAATGCCTAAGTTTTTGGCATTAGTGAATTAAATTAAATTTGAGCCATTGATCTCGAGCGTTGGTGAGATCTAATCTCAACCATTGATCACTTTGGAGATCTACGGTTTTGGATTTAGGGTAAACTCAACATTATAAAAGGCAACGAAATTGAGAGGAAGAGACAGACACAAAGAGAGTGGGATAGTGAGATCTCATTGATTGGGTGGAGAAGGAATTTCATCCAAGTGTGCAGGGTCCAAGGGAGGAAGCAAGGGGCAACAAAGGAGTAGCGTCCAACTAGATCGAAGGACATATCTTGAGGTGTGATAAGTTATTTTGCTATTTGTATTTTTCCTCAAAGGGGCCATTTTCCCAGGACGAGAGCCCTTATAAGCTTGGATTAATTTATAATGCAAAGTTGATTTGAAGGGCAAAAATATGTGTGCATAATTGTGGTTTTCTTTTTATTGCTTCCACTAATGTATTTATTTAAATCGTTAAAACCCAGTTGTGCTTTTATTCAGTAAATCTGCAGTTACAACAAGGTATTTACTAGGAATTAATTGCCACGGTGCTAGGTTCGTAAAATTAATAGGGAGGACATAAACATCGAGTTACACGAAGGAAGAGTAATGAGACAGGAGGGTGCGTGTCACTATGACGTCTACACTCATGCCCGAGGATGCCACCTGGATACTGCTAACTAAATTTGAAACGTCCATAAATTTGATTTGATGGAGGACATTGAGGTATTGGGATAAAGTGGGACCCCTCGTTTATATAAATTACCCCTTTTTCTAAAGTTGTAGCCAAGTTTCCCTGTTGATCTTCTAACCCATTGTTTTCCCGAAAAACATGAAAAAAAGAGACCCGAGAGATGATCTTTAAAGTGTGTCGAATCCGTCTGATAATGAAACCAAGAAACACATCCTTTGAGGAAGATCCTAAAATGAAATATTTGATTATATTTTTGGAATCACCTAAAATATTAAAGTATTGAACCTAATACTCCTTAACGACCTAAACCCCTTGAAGTAAGGCATAGGCACCTCCACTTGATTGTTGGAAGTTTGACCTAGACTCCAAGCAAAGCTAATTTCAACATTTTTCCATTGGGGCCGTAGAACACCCCTGCTACTCCTTTACAATTAAACAATTTTAAGACATCACAAAATATACTTGTATCTTATAATTTTTTTACATGCTCAACACCTTTTATAGAAATTGAAGGGAAGGAACCGTCTAATCTTATAGCAAATTTCTAATCTGAAGGGAAGGAACCGTCTAATATTATTGTTTACTTCATGTTTAGAAATTTTGGAGGGAGGGAGTGGGATGGAGCCGTTGAGCGCATAACCGCCACTTTGGTATTTGAATCGTCGTTTGAATCGCAATTGAAATTGTTTGAGAGGGAACGGCATTATTGATTACGGTCCGTCCGTTGGATTCGAACCCCCACCCTTTGAAATCCAATCCACCAGACGCGATTCCCATTGCAGAGGAAAGCAGCGCGCCTTCGTTCTCCGGCACCAAATACAATGGCCGCTCCAAATCCTCTCGTCGCTTAATCCTCCACAAATGCCAAAACCCTGCAGCCATGCCACCGGAAGAAGAAATGCTGCTTAGTGTGGCGCAGATTACCATGCTCAAATTTAACGCCAAGCCCCGCATCATCAGAAAACATCATTTCCAGGCTTCTCTGCTATCTTAACCTTTTCTTTTTCTTGCTTTGGTGGGGTTTTTCTGAGATGGCGGGCGCGTTCCTAGGGTTTATAATGGACATCGCCCTGTGCTGGAGCCTCATGCTTGTCTCCTTCTTGAAGCACCTCCACTTCCGCAACGGCAAGGATGACGCCCACTCCTACCAGTACCGGCCATGGACAACAGCAACTTCAGGTAAGGGTTCTTCGCTCTGTTAAATTTAGAGGACTTCTGTTTTCTTCGCTGGGTTTGGCCCCATTTCCAGGAAATTTGGCAAATTGTTTCCGTCTTTTGCAGGCAAAGATTGGTGAGATCAGCATCGAACAAGTACTTCCACATTGGTTTTGTGTCTAACATGTGGAAGTTGTCATTAATACCTCTCAAGACTTAGGGAATTCACTTTAATTAATTATTAAAGTGAATGCCTTTTTACAATTAATTGAATTGAATTTAATGAAATGCCTAAGTTTTTGGCATTAGTGAATTAAATTAAATTTGAGCCATTGATCTCGAGCGTTGGTGAGATCTAATCTCAACCATTGATCACTTTGGAGATCTACGGTTTTGGATTTAGGGTAAACTCAACATTATAAAAGGCAACGAAATTGAGAGGAAGAGACAGACACAAAGAGAGTGGGATAGTGAGATCTCATTGATTGGGTGGAGAAGGAATTTCATCCAAGTGTGCAGGGTCCAAGGGAGGAAGCAAGGGGCAACAAAGGAGTAGCGTCCAACTAGATCGAAGGACATATCTTGAGGTGTGATAAGTTATTTTGCTATTTGTATTTTTCCTCAAAGGGGCCATTTTCCCAGGACGAGAGCCCTTATAAGCTTGGATTAATTTATAATGCAAAGTTGATTTGAAGGGCAAAAATATGTGTGCATAATTGTGGTTTTCTTTTTATTGCTTCCACTAATGTATTTATTTAAATCGTTAAAACCCAGTTGTGCTTTTATTCAGTAAATCTGCAGTTACAACAAGGTATTTACTAGGAATTAATTGCCACGGTGCTAGGTTCGTAAAATTAATAGGGAGGACATAAACATCGAGTTACACGAAGGAAGAGTAATGAGACAGGAGGGTGCGTGTCACTATGACGTCTACACTCATGCCCGAGGATGCCACCTGGATACTGCTAACTAAATTTGAAACGTCCATAAATTTGATTTGATGGAGGACATTGAGGTATTGGGATAAAGTGGGACCCCTCGTTTATATAAATTACCCCTTTTTCTAAAGTTGTAGCCAAGTTTCCCTGTTGATCTTCTAACCCATTGTTTTCCCGAAAAACATGAAAAAAAGAGACCCGAGAGATGATCTTTAAAGTGTGTCGAATCCGTCTGATAATGAAACCAAGAAACACATCCTTTGAGGAAGATCCTAAAATGAAATATTTGATTATATTTTTGGAATCACCTAAAATATTAAAGTATTGAACCTAATACTCCTTAACGACCTAAACCCCTTGAAGTAAGGCATAGGCACCTCCACTTGATTGTTGGAAGTTTGACCTAGACTCCAAGCAAAGCTAATTTCAACATTTTTCCATTGGGGCCGTAGAACACCCCTGCTACTCCTTTACAATTAAACAATTTTAAGACATCACAAAATATACTTGTATCTTATAATTTTTTTACATGCTCAACACCTTTTATAGAAATTGAAGGGAAGGAACCGTCTAATCTTATAGCAAATTTCTAATCTGAAGGGAAGGAACCGTCTAATATTATTGTTTACTTCATGTTTAGAAATTTTGGAGGGAGGGAGTGGGATGGAGCCGTTGAGCGCATAACCGCCACTTTGGTATTTGAATCGTCGTTTGAATCGCAATTGAAATTGTTTGAGAGGGAACGGCATTATTGATTACGGTCCGTCCGTTGGATTCGAACCCCCACCCTTTGAAATCCAATCCACCAGACGCGATTCCCATTGCAGAGGAATGCAGCGCGCCTTCGTTCTCCGGCACCAAATACAATGGCCGCTCCAAATCCTCTCGTCGCTTAATCCTCCACAAATGCCAAAACCCTGCAGCCATGCCACCGGAAGAAGAAATGCTGCTTAGTGTGGCGCAGATTACCATGCTCAAATTTAACGCCAAGCCCCGCATCATCAGAAAACATCATTTCCAGGCTTCTCTGCTATCTTAACCTTTTCTTTTTCTTGCTTTGGTGGGGTTTTTCTGAGATGGCGGGCGCGTTCCTAGGGTTTATAATGGACATCGCCCTGTGCTGGAGCCTCATGCTTGTCTCCTTCTTGAAGCACCTCCACTTCCGCAACGGCAAGGATGACGCCCACTCCTACCAGTACCGGCCATGGACAACAGCAACTTCAGGTAAGGGTTCTTCGCTCTGTTAAATTTAGAGGACTTCTGTTTTCTTCGCTGGGTTTGGCCCCATTTCCAGGAAATTTGGCAAATTGTTTCCGTCTTTTGCAGGCAAAGATTGCCGGACGAAGACGAAGAAGAAGGTGCGGTTCGCAGATGACGTGGCGGAGCCCTCCGGCGATGGCAGGGAGTATCGGCGGCGCCATTCGGCCATGAGAGCAGGAGGTGGCTGCCACCGGAATAATTATTACGGTGTTTATTATTACCAATATCATCATTTTCCCGACAACGGCCGTGGTGACGTGGCACGCCATTTCACCGCCCTCGTGCATCCCTGTTCCATTTGTGAATATTCAGCGAGCAGATCTCATATTTCCAATTTGAATTACAAGCAAAAACCCCTCTATTAATAATAATATTGGGTCTCGGGATGACTAATGTTTTAGCCAAATTATTTTTGGACCCAATTTGTGAATTCCTCCTCTTTTCTATTGTGCAAAAAGCTATTTGAGAGGTCATTTCATGTACAAATATTTGCCTTGGTTGGCTTAAGCTTCACAAAAATTTGTCTTCGTTGGCTTAAGCATAGTATGAATGTTTATGTGAATATGTTGCACGCCCCCTTTTAGTAAAATCTCATAATTCTTTGATCCTTTGATGTTTATGTCCAGCCTTCACTTTCTTCTATGATTGGTTTCACTTGGTTTATGCACATTGAAATTATTTCCTTTGCCACTAGTTGAATTTGCACATTGAAATTATTTATTTTGCCACTAGTTGAATTTGGTTTAGTTCATTGAAATGGAACAGTGAAATCACCTTATTTTGTCACAAGTTTAGGAACATTGAATTTGATTTATGCATATTGAAATCAATTCCATTGAAATCACCTTATTTTGTCACAAGTTTAGGAACATTGAATTTGATTTATGCATATTGAAATCAATTCCATTGAAATCACCTTATTTTTGTCACCAGTTTAGGAATGCATATTGAAATCAATTCTTTTGTAACTAGTTTAATTTAGTTTAGACAATTGAAATCCTCTTAATTTAATTTAGTTTAGACAATTGAAATTATTAGTTTAATTTGGTTCAAATAATTAAAATTACCTTCTTATGTCATTAGTTTGATTTGGTTTAGACATTCTTTGCTATGGAGCACAACTTTTAACTTGATTTGAATTTCTAGGTGACATGGTAAAGATACATGTTGTATGCTCCTATTTGAGTCAAAAGTTGACTTTAGCATCTTTTCTTGTCTAAGACAATGCATTTGATCTTAGATTATGAATTTATCTTGAAGTAATCCTCTTTTATCATCATCACTGTTGTTCCAAGATTCACCACCATGGTAATTGAATGAACGAAGTATATTCACCACCATGGTAATTGAATGAACAAAGTATATTCTTGTGTTCTTCAGTGCCTCAATTGTAATCTTTAAGTCTATTTCTATTGTTCTCCTAATTAACTTCTCAATTGATAACCTCAATCCTAACTATCACTTGCAATCCACCATCTTAAACTTTTGAAGTACTTCATATAGAATTTGCATTGTAAAATAAATTCATAATTGTAAAATTTGCTTTTAATCAACCATCTCAAACGTTTAAAGTAATTTATATAGGTGTTTTGAAGTAAGTCTTTGTAAATTACTCAATATCTTAAACAATTGTATAAATGCATTTGTCATTTGGTATCAAGGCCATTGATTTGGCCAAATTTGGGTTAATTTCGTAGAACCCATCAATTCTTGTTTCTGCAATTGCTCCATACATACCAAGTCACAATTTTCGCAATTTTCACAATTTTTCCACTCCATACAATTGCTAGCTATTGTACATTGCCCTAGTGCCACCGCCACATGAAATCTGTATGTTTATCGTTGTCTACTGTATAGCCACATATATAAAGTAAAGTTACATTAAACAAATAATCCCCCCAAAAAAACCAACACCAAAATGGGCTATTATGACAAAGTGTGGGCAGATGACCACCACACAAAATATGGATCAAATTGAGAAGTCACAAAAAGAGGGACAAAAATAATTAGGGTTAAAGTTGACAAATTAATAGAAGATGTAGTCAACATAATTGACAAGTTAACCAAAGAATTTGAAAGGGTATGGCAAGACTTAATAAAAGGTATCGATGATAAGAATTAAGAATAAGGATAAAAGGTATTGATCATAAGAATAAAACATAAGGATAATTAATGAGAATAGAGAAGGGATAGATAGATAATTGTAGGACGAGTCGAGTGAATGATATAACTAGTAACTTAAGAAAATATGTTAGTAAATCTAAAATCATTAACCACAATCCACAAAAGAGAACAAGCCAACCCAATAAGATCAAAATCAAAACACTTAGTTTCAATCTCATGCACCCAATAAAATAGAAATGAAGAAGACGTGTCTTAAAAGGAAATTACTACTTGAAAAGAACAAGTACAAAAACTCGCAATTAAATACATTCCACCTCATCCCAGGAAAGACAGTTCCCTGAAGCTCAAGGGGATCATCAAAGATAGAAATATAATGATACTTGTAGTAGTATTGATAACTATATAAACATTGATGTCGTTAAACAACTAAACCTTTTTGTGCATCCCAAAAAAACTCACACTTATGGTCATTTATGGACAAGAGATCCAAGGAGTAGGACGATGTCATAAAGTCTTAGTTCAAATACAAGAATTGGAACTAAAAACAAGATTCTACATTCTAACACTCGTTGAGATGGATATGATGCAAGTGTCGAATGGTTGATGTAGTTGGGCACTTATACAACCAACTTTGAGTAACAGTTCATGGAGTTTCATTGGTAGGGTCAACTTTATAAATTATATGGTGTGGAAGGTTTCTCTTTCAAGAAAAGTGAATTACTACTAATGAAGAGAATGTGTTGATGTAGTTGGGCACTTATACAACCAACTTTGAGTAACAGTTCATGGAGTTTCATTGGTAGGGTCAACTTTATAAATTATATGGTGTGGAAGGTTTCTCTTTCAAGAAAAGTGAATTACTACTAATGAAGAGAATGTGTTGATGTAGTTGGGCACTTATACAACCAACTTTGAGTAACAGTTCATGGAGTTTCATTGGTAGGGTCAACTTTATAAATTATATGGTGTGGAAGGTTTCTCTTTCAAGAAAAGTGAATTACTACTAATGAAGAGAATGTAAGAAGCACATACAAACATACAATAGTAGAAGCAAGAAAAGTTTGTTACAAAGAAGCATCAAGGTTTTTTGTTTAAAAAATAGGTCAAAATACTTCAGAATACAATGCAAACAATACAAAAGAACTTTGTCAACACTCAAAGTAGGAATGAAGTAAAATCCCTAAAATTAAACAAACACGAAGACAATGCCACCATGGAAACATGACCAACGAGAGAGAATCCTATTTAGTATGCTTTGAGGACAAAACATTCCTTAAGGGGGTGGCAATGTAACAAACATAAATAAGAATAATAATCATAGTAATAAATAATATTCACCAGGTTAATGAAAAGTTGATCAAGGGACACATCCCTCTTTAACTCATGGCTAGTTAATGCATATAAGAATACAATCACGAGGCTCATTGTAACATCATCAATCTTATCAATCATTTTTACTCAATTATCTTCAATTAGGTGTAGATAGGATTCATTTTAGTGTGGGTTTTGGATTCATATTGTAATACAAATAAAATTTTGGTCATGTGCTCGAGAGATTGGTCGAGTTAGGGCATTGCCTTTTAATTGCAATTTCATTGGATCTCATATGTAGTCTTACTAGTAAGGATTTGTTGATTTATTGATGGAGGCGGTTTTCCATCTAAAATCTCATGTTTGATGTGGAGTGTTTTATTTACAAAACTGAAATTTTAATTTAAATTTATGCAAAAAGTGAAAATAAAAGTGTGAAAGCATTGTGCGAAAGTAAATCATTCTAACTCGAGAATGAAGCTAACAAAAGGAAGGATAAGATATTGAAAAGAGAATGATGGAAAAGGCTTAAGCCAACTCAATTGTATTCACTCAAATATAACAAATATATAGTATAATGGATGATGCCACCTCATAGAAAGATTTGGTCTAGATCCTAAAACCTTGCATGTTGATTAGGCTAGGAAATCCTAACTAACTCATTTAGTCATCATTTGAGGATAAGTCATTATTATCCTAAATGAATAATACAATTAAAGGCAACATGAAGGTTTAGTGATTGGTAAGGTAATCCACAGGCTAACATCCTCCCCCTCAATCACAAATCTATATATGTATACCAACTAAGAAATAAATACTAATGCAAAAGCCAATATGTTGGATTTTTCAAAAAGCCCTGATTTAAGCTTCAATGAAAAATCTACCTGAAAAACCATAAAAACTGGATGTTGGATGGTTCATCTGAAATGAACTAAAAGAGAGTTGAAATTTGGAAGTGGGCAGTTGTCAATGTCTGAACCATTCCTAATTACTTAACAATCTGATCATTTGCCAAGTAATTTAGCTAGAAGAAGTTGGCATCTTCTCCTAATTGGTGAACATGTAGTATCACCACTCTACTATAACACCTCGTTTTCCCTAGTCTTTTATTATGATTAAGACTTAATGATTGCAATTGATGAACATTGTAACTGTGTTTCATGTTTAATGAAAATTTCCAATCAACTAACTGAAGGGGAAGCCTCGCAATACTGGCCATGATACCACAAGTGGGAATTGGTGAGGGGGGATTGGTAATTTCCTTATTTACCCAAGAAACCCAACCTCCACCTGAATAACTTTGGATGACTAAATTTGCCAGATGGCCCAAATTTTTGGAATGACTACTGTTGCAAAATCATGCTTTCTTGGGATAACTTTGCCCTTCATTCTTAGTAATTTCCCATCTTCATATCCTGTCATTATTGTTTTCAAGTTGTCCTTCTCCGAGTTAATCTTGACCAAACCATCTTGCATGATGATTTGATGTCCATCTTGTCGGATTGAGACTAAGGACAACACTTTGTTTCTTAAAAGTTGGTACATACCAAACATTTGAAATCCAATTTTCACCAATTTCAAGGAGAAATATTTTGACTGAACCTTTTCTTTGAGTTATATGAGTTGTATCATCAGTCAAATCGATGGGATTTGGCTGAACATCTTGATTCCAAAAGTAATTTTTGTGATAAGTCATATGATGAGTGACTTCTGTGTCCAATATCCAATCATTTTCAAATTAATAACTTAGAATATTATGCGAAGTAATTGATGTTATTGAATCAACCTACTGAATTGTTTGACATCTGCTTAAACTTTGATAATTGATCATTACTAGTTAGGCAAATTGATGCATAATGTCCCATCCTTAAACATCTCTTACATTTTACTTGACTAAAATTCCTTTTTTTTCCTAACTGTGCATTATACTCGGGAGGATTACTGTGAAAATTTTGTTGATTAAAATTGCTATGAGCTCTACCTTGACCATGACCTATGCCACGACCTCGATTAGAAGAATGATTATGAAAATTTCCAAAATTTTGTTTACCTCTTCCTCTAGAACTTTCAACTTTAGTAAAAAGAAGATCTTCTCTTGATTGTTTTTGTTTGCCAAATGCTTTAATATGTTGAGCCAATAGTTCACTAAGCGAATCAAAAGTTAATGTTGATAACTTATCAATGATTTGCAAAGTCTCAAAAAAATGCTTATAAGATTGAGGCAAGCCATTTATCAAAATAGAGACCAAAAAAATGTCTTCAAGTTTAGGAAAATCACCCTTGATGATTTCTCGATGAATGTTCTTTATCCTTGAAATGTATTCTAAAACATCACCATTACAACTAATCTTTGTTTAAGCAACTTCATTTGTAGATCAACTCTTTGAGATGCAACATAAGTATCAAAAATCTTCTTAAATTGATTCCATGCAGACCATGCATCTTTGGAATTCTTAATAAGAACAAACATGTGTTCAGTTACAGAAGAGCAAAGCAAAGCAAGTGCTTTTTCGTATCTTAATTGCCATTTTTCTAAAGGAGCAGTGTCGGTTGGCTTAATTGGAGCAATATCACCATCACAAATATCACACCATAATTCATTATAAATCAAAGTGTTATGCATGTGTTGACTCCAAGATTTTTAATTCTTGGGTCCATCTAACTTATCTGACTCTATGAATAGATTGATTAATTTAGACATGATGGTAGATTGCCTTATTAAAAAATTGCAAGTTAATGATCACATTGCCACACTGAATAAGCCTCAAAACAACATGAAAGAGAGACACAAGCACCAAAAAGAAAGAGTACTCACTCCACGAAAAAATAACACATTTAAGGGCTTTGTCTTGACCCTTTAAAAGTCTTATTGAGAAAAGAGTATGAGAGAAGTATTGCACTAGACTCTTCTCGACTTATGAGCTTCAAGATTACAATCAAATCTGTCAAAATTTGACTTTTTACAATACTTCCAATCTTTTCAAATAATGAAATGTGTTCATCTTGAACTAATGAAGTATTCAATTACATGAATCCTAATACAATATAACCCAACAACATGCTTGATCTTGAAGTATCAACAACATGCTTGATCTTGTAGATCAACTTGGAAGTCACCGTTGACTTCCCTTTTGGTCTCAGAACCAAGGAAAAATCCATATCCCAGTCCTTCTGATTGGCTTCCTCATTCGTCACTAAAATAAGAGAATCTTCTTAGGAGGTCTCATATCTCCTCGAATCCTCTAAAGCTTCGATCTATCCTCCTCACTCATGGAATCTGTATGGTAGTCATGGAAGACGTATCTCTCTCCCATATGAATCTGAGGAGGAATACTTTCTAAATGAAAGTCTCTAAGCCATCAAATCTCTCTAATATTAGGCTCACTTTGAGTCTATATAATCTCCAGAGCCATTTGCTCCCTCTGCATGTGCTGACCTTCCCTGAAGTCTGATCTCTTATGAACTGTCATGAGGAGGCTGCTCCTCCCTATTGGATCCTAACGGTTGACTCCCTCTGAATTCTAGCTCCTCCTAAGTTGGTTCTTGGTGGGGCCACCTACTAGTGGAGAAATCTGCTCCTCCTCATGTATGGGTCATCAATTCCATATATCTTTGCATCCTACAAGGTGTCACGGGACCATGCTTGTCTCTTCCTGGTTACTGCAATGTTTCTAGGTAGGTCGTTCTGGCTCTACTAACTCTTCCTGATGATTTGAAGAGTGATCAATTGCACTAAAGGGTTTTGATCAGTAATCTTTGGAGTGTTCTTCTCCTTACACTTAATCTCCATATGAGATACTTTGTATCTCGCAAAAGTACCCTTCTTGCTAGAACATTTTAACTTCATCCTCTTTTTCTTCAGTACATGGATGTATACGGTCGTGTGTACAACTTATTATCTGGATAGTCTGCTCCATGTCTCAAACTAGAGACCATCTAATATGTCATCTCCTGCAACTGTCATTATATCCCCCCTCACAGTTATCACATGTGACCTACCTGGAACAAGACCAACAACAAGGGAAAACAATAGACAAGAATAATACTCTTATAATAATAATAAAAACAAGAATGAGAACAATCGTCACAATAGCTCCTTCTCAGAGCTATCACTTGTGACCTGCCTAGAACAAGAGCCAAAATAAAAATACAATAGTAAGAAAGAAGAACAACACTCTTCCAGTGTTGTGACCAATCATTCTTCCATGGCAACTTGCCTAAAACAAGAGACGAGAACAAAAATATCTCCATGGTAACCTCTATGGAAATTACAAGATAACCTGCCCAAGACAAGAGCAACAAGAGAAAAAGTGTTTCCAATATAATAGCATTTTCATAAGAACATATCTAAGGTAACAAGAATAAAAGACATTTTCATGGTATCATCATAACATTACCAAGGTGACTTTCGTGGAAGCAAAACAAGAAAAATCTCCTAGAGGGGATGCTAGTTCTTCTTGCAAACACGTACAATAAGCATTTATATCAATATTACTCACATGCTACTAGGTATTCATTGTACCTAGCAGCAATAGGACCTTTCAAAGATTGTTGTCATAGCTATAGTGTTTACTTTTAATGTAGCAATTATCAAATTTGATAAGTGCAAATTGGAAGCTTATCAATTTAATCAATCAAACCTGGAACCTGGAGTCTTATCTTCAAGAATAAGTGTTGTTTCTTTTCTTTTGAGTCTCCTTCACTCAAGATGACAAGTATTCTCTTCAACATGTCCCCTGTGCCAAGATAATATGCTTTCTTGATAGAAATATGAGTTAGGGAATATAATGCAAATAAAATCTAAAATCTCAACCTTAATCAATCTAATANNNAGTCAACTTATAACTTTAACTTTGACCAGAGGTTTGACTTCAACCTGTCTAACTCAAAAAATAAACCTTCACATTTTTGTTGACTGAGGGCACCAGAAGGTGCGCTAGGTTAGGGCACACTAAGACATCCAATAATTAGGCCCAACACTTCCCTAAAAGTGCCCAACGAATTTGGTTTAGGGTTTGATGCTGCTGCAAAACCAGAAACCCTAGTTGAAAGTGCCAAAAGAATGGCTAGTGAGTTGATCTAGGGCAATAATAATTTTAGCATCCTTCAATGAGTTCCTCAACGAGCTACCTGAAACTTCACCAGACCAGAGGAACTGCAACTGGTATTGTAGCTGGCACTGCAACTGGTGCTACAATTGGCACTACAGACGACACTGCAGACCTAGGGTTTTATGAGGAAACCCTAATTTTTCAATTTCAGAATTTTGGAGATCTGATCTAGCAGAAAGATGTGCCCTTCTTAAGTGAGCTTCTTGGTGGATTTTGTAAGTGCTCAACGAGCTTGACAATAGGGTAAATTGATGATCTTCCTTCCAGTGGTTAGATTGTTCTAAAGGAAACCAACTCTGATACCATGTGAAAAATTTGATATGCTCGTTTAACCATAGACAATGTCACATCATTGTCACCCAACCATAAGCACTTACACATGCCACCCCCGAGCGCAATAACCTTTTCTTAGATAGAACTATTCCAACAAGTCCACTCTAGAATGAACAGATAAGCCCTAACCAGAAATACCACTACTGCAGCAACAACACAATACCAAGAGAATGTACCTCTACTAAAAGAAGTGTACCTTTACTAAGAGAAGCGCACAAGAGAGATACCAGAAAGACCGAGAATACTCCACGACAATTGTTGCACTACTCTCTCCAGACTTGTGCCTTCTTCTGCTGCAGCTGGTGCTCCTTAGACTCGCGTACTAGCTGATTGAGTGAGTGAGTGTGTCCAAATGAGCTAAGGAGCCTCCTTATTTATACTAGCCTGTCCAAGTGACTTTTTCAGGTGGGGTCAACTTCTCTTCTAGGATAATTTTGCATCTGTTTAATGGTTATCTTATTTCCGTAATATTCTACTCTAAGTACAAAGGTTATACTGGAGGTTAATACCTCTTGCAGCTACCAAAACATCAACAATATCAACAACAAGTCACCCCCAAGTTGGGTTAGTAATCCACAAGAAAAGGGTGTCTCTCATTGTCCACTCACAACTCAAATATCCAACAACCCACTGTTATTCTCCTACAACTATTCTAATTTCCACAAGATCTCCTACTCTTGACTTTCCCAACCCAAGGAATGTACCCCTTCACTGCTCACAGTCCATCAGGCGTCCCATTCATTTATTAGGGTCTCTTTAGCACATGTAACTGGGAATCTCACTACTAGGATCTTAAGGCAACTCACTACTAGGAAAAACTACCAATAAAACAACAACAATCACTTGTTATTACAGTGCAACTCACCCATGAGTTCTCTCTTCAAGCCTAACAACTTGGTTCTTCAATCTTCATCTCCAAAATGATCCAAAAATGCTCCAACATGATCTAGAATTTAGCCAATGTTCTTGCTCCAAATCCAATGCTCTTGTTCCTTGTTATCTGCTTGTTGTTCATGCAAAAATATGCTTGTAAAAACTGCTTGTTGTCGCCATACAAATTTCCTCTATTTTCCCAAGCCAGTTGATTACTAACTCTGTCTAATGTTGTTTGTACTTCATCCCCATGCTCCTAATAACTATGGAATGTGACTTTCTACACCCACCCCCTTATATGAGTTTAATGATTGGGCTCTCATACACTCAAACAAAAAATAGAAGATTGTCCCCAAATGATAATAAAATTTAGAAATCGAGGTTTTGAATTAATATCCATAAATAATTTCTCCTTTTGACCCCTCTTAGACACTCTTATCTCTTATGGAAAACTCAACCCCCATCTATGTTCATGTCCCCCATCCGCTGGCATCACATTTTATTATTAAAAATCAAAATACAATTTGCATATTACATCGCTTGGCTATAGTCATATTTCATTATATCTACATTAAACATTAATTAAACTGGGTATTATAGCAGGGATGTTACATTCCCCCTCCCCTAAAATTATGCACCATCCTCGGTGCAAAAAACCATGTTGAAATACATATACAAATTTACATCACAATACTTAGAAAATAAAAATTTTGCAATTTAACAACTCCAACAGTAATTCCAACCATACTCTCTTGTTGTTGTTTTTTAACCTGTTGACCCTAGGAATACGCCCCCTTCATTTCCATCAATCCATTAGGCCACACCCATTCTTTTATCAGGGATGTTAGCGCAAGTGACCAAGAATTTTGAGACGTGGTTCTGGAATTCTAGCTGCCCAAAAATGGAGTCTTGTATTTTTAGCATCTATTTTCTTCAAAATTGACAAAATTTGTGGGTATTCCTCTTGCATAGTTTCTTCATGCTCCCACATTGCATCTTCAAGACCGCATTAGTTCCATTGGACCTTTACCAGGCCATTTGCTTTGTTCTTGAGCACTTTGATTTTCTGGTACATGATGCGTATTGGTTCCACCTAAAAATCCCCTTCATTTTCCACCTAGATCGCAGTCCAATCAATTATTTGGTTAGGGTCAGGCACATATTTATTTAATAATGAAACATGAAATACATTATGCACTCTCATGGAAGCAGACAATGCTAACATGTATGTAACTAGCTCTATCTTCTCTAAGATTTCAAAAGTCCCACAATATCTCGCTTCCAACTTTAGGCAACAACCTAATCTTAGCGAACTTCTCTTCACTTTCACTTTCAAAAATACATGTTTGCCCACTTTAAAATATCTAAAGACTTTGTTATTGTCTGCATAACTTTTCTGCTTGTCCTGGGCAACCTTTAAATTCTACATGATCTTCAACTTCTACTCTTCAATTTCCTTCAACAAGACTGGTACAATGACAACTTTGTTTATTGGATTATCCCAACTCATTAGTGTGTTACACTTCCTACCATACAATGCTTCAAATGGGATCATTTTTAATGAGGCTTGATACCCATTATTGTAATCAAATTCCACTAAGTGGGTTTAATCCCCCCACTTTGATGGTTGGTCCATTACATAGATCCTGAGCATGTCTTTAATTATTCTGTTGGTCCTCTATGTTTTCCCATACGACTCTAGGTGATATGCTATACTGAGATTTAGTATTGTCCCAAAGCCTTTGAACAAACCTTTTCAAAAATTGGATGTGAATTTGGGATCTTTGTCTGAAACAATTGCCTTAGGCACCCCATGTAGTCTGACAATTTATTTCATGTAGATCTCTGCAATGTTTGTTTCCTTGTGTGTAGTTTTGACAGGAATAAAATGTACAACCTTAGTCAATTTGTCCACCACCACTATGATGGAATCATGCTACTTTACTATTTTGAGAAGATTTGTAATAAAATCAATTGTAACCACCTCCCATTTCCACTCAGGAATGGACAATGGTTGTAGTAGCCTCCCTGGATGTCTATGCTCTGTCTTCACCTTCTGACACTCCAAACATTTGGCTATGTAATTAGCCAATTCTTTCTTCATTCCTGGCCAAAAGTATTGGCTCCTTAAAACTGCAATTATTTTTTGATATCTTAGAGATAAAAATTAAAGGGGATATAAAGTACAATCAGAGCTTATTCTCTCATTATGCATGATTATTTTCTAAAATTTGGATTTTGGAGAACTCTCGTAGATTTTGGGGCTTTGGGGCCAGAAACCCTTGAGCATAATGGGTTCAGTGATGAAACTATCCACCCTAGCTTATCAAAGGGGGATATCACACATATTTATCATTGGGAATTCATTGTTACGAAGGAAGATTCATCAATTTTTCAATTTGTGGGCATTTGTAGATCTTTTGGTGTTGTTTGTGGAGGTCAAACCCTCATTTGCATATTGTAAGTATTTTTCCTATTATTGAGCATTTCTGGAGGTCATCCTAGGGAAAAGAGAGCTACCCTTCTGTATTGCAACTCTTTCTTTGGGTAGAAACATTTATTGTTAAGTCATGGGAGTCTTGGGGAGAGATCGAACCCTTCATTACATATGTGGCAACAACAAAGGGGGGGTTGCACCTCCCATTCTCAACTTGTGGGGTCTCTTAAGGAGAACACATTTTTCATTGGCAACATATTGGAGCCTTTAAAGGAGGTTGTCCTCATCATTTACAGTTGTGGGGGTCTCTAAGGAGGGTGCACACTTCATTATAGATTGTGGGTCGTTAGAGAGGGGTTGCATCAATTACCTACAGGATGTGGAGCTCAACCAAAGAGGTCGTGACAGCTAGGAAGGGAGTCATAATACTTTATTATAGGTTGTGGCAACTAGATGCGAGTCGTGGGCTTTGACAAGGGGGCGCTTTAGCTTAGATTTATCTGCCCAGATTCACATTTGTCCCCTTCACTAATTTAGACCAGAAGATTTTTTGTAGGTGTTAGCCAGAAGGGGGTTTTTACAATACATTAAATGTTGTTCAACTATTCATATTTACAGGTAAGAAAGTAATGAATAAATCTGATTGTGTTTGTCTGAGTTTTGTCATTGCTAAGTTTGCCATTTGTTGTACTTACTTACTGTTATAACAACTTGAATAAATATTGTCATCATTTGCAAATTCAATGTATTTGCTAGCCTTTAGGTGTTGAATAAAATAAGTTCCATTTTTGTTCCAAAACAATTATGGGTTTGTTGCAAACTATTTGACGAAATTCCAATACCAAATCAACACAGAAAACACATCAACAATAACTCGAAACATGTCAACAGTCCCAACAAAGGGGATTACAATGAAATTGTTTGTCAAAAGTATTAAACCAAGCAAAAACCAAACTTATCAGCAGTAAACACTTCAACATATCCATAAGGGAATATTACAATGCAGGAATAACCTCGCCCTAAAATTCTTAAGAGCTTGTGTGGTTTTCTAGGTTTAACAAGCTATTATCGCAAGTTTGTTCAAAGTTATGGTAAAAATGTAGCACCTCTCACTGCTCTTGTTAAAAAAAATGCTTTCACTTGTACTCCAACAACGAATCGATCCTTCCACGCCTCGAAAGAAACTATGTGCAAGACTCATGCCTTGGCACTACCTGACTTCACCAAGACCTTTGTCCTGGAATGTGATGCTTCAGGGAAAGGAATTGGGGCAGTCCTCATGCAAGATGGTCGACCTTTGGATTTCACTAGAAAATGACTATCTGAGTGACATTTGGGACAATCAACCCATGAAAAGGAAATGTTGGATATTTTGCATGTAGTGGATCTCTGGAATCCTTATCTATTGGGGAAACGCTTCCAAATTAAAACCAATCATCGTAGCCTCAAGTATTTTCTGGAACAAATAATTTCATCCCAAGAGAAACAAAAATGGGTGACCAAGTTGTTTGGATATTATTATGAGATCATATACAAGAAGGGAAAATAAAATATGCTTGATGATTCTCTTTCAAGGAAATATGAAGAAGAAGGATCCCTCTTTTATCTCTCATTCATTATAGCAAACTCACTGCAGGTCAATCGCTAGGAATGGTTGCAAGACCCTAAAATTTATATCCTAATCCAAAAATTGCAACAAGATCCTGAAGCTTTTCCAAGGTACTCTTGGAAGAATGAATAACTTCTCTATAAATGTCACTTGTATTTAAAAAAAAAATTGAAACTTAAATCCACAATGCTCTCTGAGTTTCATGCATCACCCAAAGATAGGAATTCATAGTTTACCAAAACCTATGAACATGTCAATCATTTTTTTTTCTAGGACGACATGAAACAGGAAATCCACACCTTTATGGATAAATGTTATACATGTCAATGCAATAAGGGAAAAACAATCAAAGCTCCAGGAAAACTCCAACCTCTTCCAATTCCACCTACTATTTGGAGGGATATTTCTATGGGTTTATTTGTTGGCTTACCTAAATAAGGAAATATGTTAGTCATCATGGTGATAGTATATCATCTTTCCAAATATGCTCATTTTTGGGCTCTTCAACACATGTTCACCACATCTAGAGTGTCTCAAATTTTTATGGATAATATATTCAAACTCCATGGCATGCCTCATT
>CBVK0101184940.1:0-10593 GCA_900067695.1 Picea abies | reverse complement strand
CATATGTTCAACAGTGAATGGTCATGAGCTTGTGTGGCAATAGAGAATACCATCCTAGTTAAGACGGAGTGTTGATATTTTGATGTAACTACAAAAGATATTCTTTTGTATTTGTATTGGTAAAACCTCGAGAAGGTTATTGTAATATTATTGTATAAATCAACTCAAAAGAAATTATTATTTTATTGGTATCGTTATTGTAAAATTCAAAATGAATCCTCTTAGGGTTGTGTCTTTTTGGGAGTCAAGTTGTGTGTATAAATAGAGGCCGAGTTCCTCTCATTTGTATATACACACAACTCTCCTTCTCTTGTGTATTTGGAGCATAACAAAGGAGGTCTAGCGGAGGAGGTCTTGGTTTCTTGGTCTTTGTTATCTTGGTCTTGGTCTATTTGTGGGGAGTTATAATGTGACATTGTATTGTTTGAAGGAATCTATACCAAATAATTTGTTGTTGGGTTTTCTCCCCCACGAGGATTTCCCAAGATATATCTTGTGTTCTATGATTGTTTATATTAAAGTGATCCTATTACATGCAATTGTTAATGAATGTTGAAGAAGATAATTGTAACTTCTAAAATTATAACAAAAACAACAAGTGGGAGAATGTTGAGTATGTGTTATATTCTTTGCAAGATTGGTCTCATGTACTGTACACTAATATGGGATCCTCGGGGGTAGGGGGTCGGGGCCTTGATTTTTTTTTGGTGGTTTTTTGTATCCATTTTTGGCAGTTTTTCGGCACACAATTTTTGTCAATGGTTTTCTAATTCCGGTTAAGGAATTGGGGTTGTTGACTAATATGAGTCAATGGATTAGGGGGTTTCGTTGCCGCAGGATCCTATATATATTGTATTATAAACAATGAAGATACATGATGGATATAATATTAGAGGTGTGACTCTAAACATGTTGCTAGTTTTCCAGGTTTGGGTTTCCAGGGTAATAATCTCTATGTAATGTGTGTGTGTTTTAATTGTATATTTTCTATTTTGTTTATGAATGTATTTGCAATAATTAATTATACAAGGTTAAAATATACACAAGTCAATCAAAATTTGGAGTGTCTTTAGTCGATGGACCAATCGAAAAAGAGGGTGATGAACTAGTTGACTCGAAGGTCAATGGTCAAGTCGAAACATGGAAAAATTTTGACTGTCCATTCGAAGGACTGAAGTATGAAACTGAAGCACAAATGCCAGAGACAACATCAAGGGGATCACCCTAAAAAAATCCAGAAGAAGCATTCAACAACTCAATTCCATAAGACTTCTCATCAAATTGTACATTTCGTTTGATAATGATTTTCCATTTTATCAAACAATCAATAGGATTTCAATTCTTCAGAATATCCCATCATGATGAAAGCATGGATATTTGCATCCAACTTATTTTTGAAATCATCAAGAATGTGAGTAGAGGAAACACATCCAAACACACAGAGGTGGTTGACTAAAGGCTTCTCCCCATACCATTGTTCGACTGGAGTTATGGAAGGAACAACTCGAGTCAAGATGTGATTGAGCATATAATTTGCACAATACATCGCTTCAGCCCAGAAGCAGGGGGGAATTTTTTATCCTGCAAAATACATATAGCCATTTTGAATAATGTCTGATTTTTTCATTATGTAATTCCATTATGTTGAGGAGTGTGAGGAACCGACCGCTGCCAGACAATACTAGATCGAAGCAGGTATCCTTCAAAAGGTTGATTTACATACTCACCACCATTGTCTAATCTCAAAAATTTGATGGGTTGGCCACATTCCTTTTAAGCAAAGGCCTAAAAATCCTTAAAATTATCAAAGAAAAGGTTCCTATTATTCAGGAAAAAGACCCATGTAAAACAAGAAAAATCATCATTGAAAGTCAAAATGTACCTTGCACCTGCCAGTGAAGGTAGATTGATGCAACAAACATCACTTTGAACTAGTTCTAGTAGGTTATGTGCTCTCCATGCTTTACTAGAGTCGAATGGTGCTTGATGATGCTTCCCAAGTACATATCCCTTACAAAATCCTTGAGGGGGAAACACCTTCAACAAACCAACAACCATATTCTGAGTTGCCCGTGCTTGCAAACTTTGAAAATTCAAGTATCCGAGTAGCTCATGCCAAATTTGAATTCATTCATCACTGTGAGAAACAAGTGCAGTCAATTCTGGTTCGATTTGATTTGTGTCATAGAACTTGTAAAAACCGCCTGTCAGGTCGAGAAGCCCACTGGAGACAATAGACTTACCTTTCTTTGAATCACTAACATAGAACCGATCTGGAAAAAATTCCACAATATTTTGTCTCTATGTTAGCTGAGTAATAAATAATATATTGACACTGATATTTGGCACATGATATACATAAACAATCTTCCCATGTCAACAAGCGACATCACCATGACCAACAACATCCAGAGAAAAATCATCAACACCATAGATTTTCCTCTCCTTAGCTTCATCCAACCATGTAAATAAGGAGGAATACTTACCCATGAAGTGAGTGCATCCATAGTCGACTACCCATTCATTCTGCACATAATCAAACAACAAGGCCTAAGAAGTCCCAACTTGGAAGGTGAAATATCAGTAGGTCGACGTACAATGGACACGTTTTCCTCAAGGCATTTAACCTTCTCCTCTAAATCGTCTCTCTTTTTAAAGAATGTTTCTCCACATGTCCAGTATTTCCACAATACATGTCTTCTTGTTTCGACTTTTTTGTGGTGCATCTTCCATCTATCTCTAAGGTTTCTGGTCATGGTATGTATGTTTTTGTGTAGAGGAATCAAGCCATATTCTATCCCTGGGATCCATATTTCCCTTTCCTTTGAGAAAGTGGGCCTAATTTTTACCACCAATATTTCCTTCTCCAAGAAATATATGTTGATTATTAATCAAAGACCACAAAAAGATTCAAAGGTGTGATCCTTACCATATTCCTTGTATTATTTCTAGTTGGTGTAGAAAGTCGACATGAACACGTCGAATGGTGTTCTCAAGTTCATCAACACTAAATCAATGAGTTTTCCATCCTTATTTTGATAGTTCTTTCCAAATTTGCCCAATTTCAACTGGAGTTATTTGACACACACAAAGAATTATCCATTCTCTCAAAGAAATGAGGATCGAGAGAGATCAACTCTTTCTCCAACTGCATGATGTGGATCTTTTTGACTTAATCTAACAACACCTTCAAATTCTTCTAGACTTGATGAGGACAGCCGATTCCACTAAAGTGAAAAAAAATCTCCCACGAGAAGCAGGCCATAATGACCCTTATTGCCTCAACCTTCTTTCTATCAACAATGAAATTCGCTTGTTCATCTATTGGATCTGGAATTGCAACCTTCATATATTTCCATAGTCCTTTTCTCTTCAGTAGGGTTTCCATATCGGGTTCCCATATTACATAACTGATTCATTTAGAACAATATAATCAATCTTCAAGGCCATGTTTGATATCTAGACATATTGGCCTATTTAATAAGTTCCATTCGGAAAACAATCGACCCAGATTCAACCACATAACAGATACAACTCAACAAGGTTTATAGATAACAAATCTAGGTTTAAAACATCATCTCTTATACCATGTTGGGAAAAGGGTGGAACACGATACACAACAAATAACATGGTACTGCAGATAATTGAAGAGGAACAAAGTTCAAAAGATAAAGGGTGGTTTCTAAAGACACCATTACAACACTTAAGCAAAGCGTACTTTGATCAAAACATCATAGTTTACGTTTTACATCTTGATCTGCATGATATATTGCATAATGTCCATGATTGATAATGATCCAAGGGGTCTTCTTTTATAATCTCAATATCTAACCAACTTCCATAGAATAAGAAAGATATTTTCCAAATGTAACCATCAACTGTTAGAGTTTACTTCGCCAAATCCGCTCTATTGAGTTGGCTTGACAAGGATGTTTGAACTGAACGCTTATGATTCCAACTTGTAGTTGATTGTTGGGCTGGTTGATCCACTTTTTGAATATCTTTGATTGCTAGTTGACTATCTGAACAAAAAACACGTTGACTAATCAACCAACTGGCGTAGTGTGTTCGTCAATCACCCAAACAATTGTATCCATATGTAGGTCTATCTCTTGACCGACTGAAGCCATTGTATGCATGATGAACCATCAATGCTTGATGTTCCAACAAATCCAAATTCCAACAATGGATAAACACATAACCTTATGCTTCCCACAACATTGTTTGTGTCCATGGTTTCTTTAATTGAAACGCAATAATGTATACTTCCTCAAGTGATTAAATGATATCCACACTAGATATCTACTAAACATCAAAATTCATGCAATAATAATAATTGGTCTATCTACCCATCACTTATACATGTGCATGTAAATACATACTAGCAATTGATAAATATATATGTACTATTCCAATTACGAACAAAGAGTATTATGTTCCATCATGAATAAAGACATCACTTTTCTCAATGAACATGTTTCCCCACGATCCAACAACAATATAATCAATTACTTCACCATTAAATCCAACCAATGAAAAGTACAATGTATTTCTCTAGCAATGGGAAAGAGCAATCTTTCACACAAAATTTTAACACAAGGTAAATCACACACACACACATTCATCTTGAACACATGGAGTGCCAAGAATGAAGTTTCCACAAATAAATTCAATGTCACATGATAATACTTCTCGATACAATGTTTTACACAAGTATTAAAATCTTCACATATGTGGAGAAACTCCATCAAAGCATGATGAATGGGGAAAGATTTTAACTCATATCCACAACAATTGACATAGGAATGACCACATATTTGTTTCATATGATTGGTTTTGTATTATGGCTCTATTGGTTAATTCCAATTCACTTGTTTGAGAATGGTCTCTCTTCCAATTATCATGTAAATAAGCTCAACAATCAATGCTCATAAACTCATATATACAAGCCAACACTAAAATACTAGACGAGAGAAAATCACGATATAACAAAACAAGGAAATTGATAGACTCAAAAAATGGTTGTGATTTGGAAATGGTTGAGAGAGATTTATTTATGGTTAAATTAAATAATTTAATTTCTCTCTACAACCCAAAGAACCTAACGCATAGGCAAGGGGAAATTTGAACGCCTTCCATAGTAGCCAACACACTCAACCCGCGAGCTACGTATAACCTATATGGTTGTGTATGGCCTCAACCTTTGGTAGATGACTATGTATGGGATGAAGGTGGATGTATATGGATTTATAATAGTGGATGGGTTCAATATTGGATACCTTATATGCCAAAATACCTCAAGAGACTTGGATTACTAGTATTCAGGGACACAAATAGAAACTCCCTAAAGAATTGCAACAAATTTGTGATGGAAACCCTTGATCTTCAATTCCATATTTTTATCAAACAATGGAAAATAAATATATATGTTGGTTCTATTCACTTACTCATGGAGAATGAAACCATGAAGGTAGATAAAAAAGATACCTCTTAGAATGGATTCTCACCCAAGAAATAAACTCAGGAAACAATTGAATATAGAGGAACACTAAATAACTCACACCATTAAAATAAACTTAGGTAGCAGTTGAATGTGGTATTTACAAAACACATAGAAATATTTAGACAATTCAAGATACAATGGAAAACTTGTTTACACTAGAAACCCAAATGGGAAAACCAACATCCAATGACTACTCAATGTTCTTATTTTCTTAATCTCTGGTTACAATGAAACTCATGGCTCTCTGTGCATACTCCCCTCTTTGGAGAAAATAATATTTGAGAGTCAGGTTACAATAAGATATATAAGAGTTGGTGGGTAATGGGAAAACCAAGATATTGAACTTTTAATTCCCATTCTTCTCTCTCTTTTCCTCTGCTATTTTTATTTTTTTTAAATCTATTTCTCTTTTTTCTCTCTTTTCTCTTATTCAATTTTTTTAATAGTTGCATTTCATTTTATGTTTTTTCTAACCTTTATTAATCACTGAATTATACATGTAGGTACTGATTCTTACAACCATTCAGTTTTTCAGATCCATTTCGAATCGTACTTCCCCATTGAGAGTTTTTTTGGTCTCCAAAATCTTAGAAGAAACCAATGTGGATCAATGTGCCTTATGTTTACTTCTCTAGAACATGGCTCTATATTTAGGTCTTAGATTCAAATCTAAATCTAGCTTTGTCTCATGACTTTGTCTACTGGATCTGGTTCTAGGTATGACTCTAGCTTTGGTTCTTGGCTCATTTATTCCCACCATGTAGAAAACTATGAATTGACTATCAACTTTGAGCAATATTCAAATATGAACTCTACAATCAAAATTAATTCCCATATTTAGTGTGCAAGTCTCTTGCATTCTAAGACTTGGAGATGGTCCATCCCGGTATCTAATGAAGGCCAAGTCGAACTCTAGTTTTTTTTTTCAATGAGATCCCAAAATTTATTCTATTGTGTCAAAATTCTACAATAGGAATTGTGGACTACCCTCTTCTGCTCGGATCAATTGATTCCTGGAATCAAATCAATTCTCTAAATAAAACTATGTAATCTTCAAACTTTGTAGTTCACCAATTATAATTCCTCCATGTGTTGGGCCCTCTATTTTTGAAGAGAACCTGATTTTGGGGAAGTCTAAAGTTTTATGGAAAGCACAACATGGCAACGAAAGATCAGAAGCGACAAAAATCTAATTGAAATATCCTAACATTGAAAACTACCAAAAGAAACATGCACTCGACCCATTGGATGAGTAGCATAAAATCCAAGGAATATCAAGCACATGCAAGGAGAGGGCCAAAAAATACAGCCAACTCAATAATCAATTCCAAAAATATAACATAATCAAGAAGAAAGTAAGCGACCAAGGGAACAATACAAATTTGTAGTTATGTAATGAGAAAGGGTTCATCATTGTTGTTGTTGTTGTTACTCTTATGAGGGTTTTACCACTGTTTCCAATATTATGATTATTATTGAGTCTTTCTATCAAGGATTTTGTAAGGGTTTTCGAATGGCACTGTGCTTGTGCAGATCCCAAGATTCTGTAATGGGTATATGGGGATAGAATTGGCTGTGTAATTTATTATATGATAATTGTAATTGTTGTAAACTATGTTGGGATGATGATAATATAGAAGAATATCATTTAGGCTCTAAAATTTTGTTATAATGTGCATTAATCTCTAGTTCTCTATTGCGCGGCGATTTCTATCATGCATACTTAACATTTAATTATTGTTTATGCATGTCTTGTTGCATATTGATGTATGTTTTTGTTTATGGTTGCGTTGAACCCAATGATGCATCCTCTTTGAATCCCTTCACCTCTTAAGTCTTGGCTGCACTTTGGGTGAGACCTCCTCCCCTTGTGGAAGTTTGAATATGCTATCACTGCTAGACTACAATGATACCTTTGTTGGTAACCTCTGAAAACCCTGGTATTGATCATGCGCCAACAAATGGTTATGTTGTCGGGACCCGACTTTAAAGTGAGTTTTTAGAGGATGCATCATCACATGTTTAAGTATGATATTTAGAATTGGTTGGAAAGAAGGTGTGATGATTTTATACAAAAAGAAGTTGAGTTACGACACAAAATCTTGAGGGTTGTGAAGATCATTATCTTTTATTTAGAACCTGCACGTGACCAGTATGAGATCTTCTCAATCCGATTCCCTGGAGAGCTATTTCTGTGGCTCGATCAACTACAAGAAGCACCGAAATACAAATATTGAGTTATGTGAAGATATAAGTGGAACAATGAGAATTTAGCAACTCTTCATCGGTTGGATCATCAGATCTCTCATGTTATGGATTTCTGGATGCAGACTACCATGGAAGGATATATTATTGAATTTTTTGCGGAGATCCACCCATCCTTTTCAAAAGTAGAAATGGTATTCTATGAGGGGCCCAGAGGAATATTATTGTAGGAGATCCCTATTTGGATCAATATTTTTCTAGTGGAAGAAGGACTATTGTCGATTCCTTCAGTTGATATGGAAACATAAACCCCTGTGCTCATGGGGGGGATGTGGTTTGAGGGAGGTTTATGGGATAATAACAAATAATTTTTAGGATATGGGGGGGCAATGAGAGAAAACTAAAAGAATTGAATGTGTTGTAAGGAGGGAATCGACTATTGAAAAGAGGTGGAATAGCTAGATGAGAAAGGTAATGAGGCGATATGATCAATCATGGAAGGATTTTAATTGTGATGGTAGTAGGAAGAAATAATTAGAGAAGTTACCACAGTTGTAGAGATGCAGAAGGCTAGCTAGATGATGGTTGAAGGAGAAATTTGGTGATAAAGGTGACAATTCTATAGGAGGCAGAAAAGAGAAGGGAATATTAGGAGATATAGATGAAGAAGTAAAGATTGAAGCCACTATTGAAGAAGAATTCTCAGTCGAGACCTTACAAGGAGCCGTGGGAGAGACAAAACCCACTACACCAAAAAACATCAGACTGCAGCACGAGGTAGAAAGAACCTTGCAAGAAAACCTGACCCCCTAGATCAAAGAACCTCATTTTGTGTAAAGGACCCATGTAGGAGTTGCCTACTCCCCAAATGCTATCTCCAAATTTGGTAATCTCTACAATTTATCTTTCTGTAGGTTTTGTTGTTTCTAACCCTTATAGTCTAGTAATTTCAAGCAACAGTAGTAGAAACAGTGTGGCAGGTGTTTCAGTTATATCACAACTAGGACCCTAAGAGTTCATTTTAATAAGATCTCCAAGTTCATCGATGGCACATCAACACATAGGATGTCTTACTCGATACACAAAGTTTTGGGTTGAAGGGGATGAGGATGTTGAACAACACTGGTTCCTTTGTTAGGCCATTTGGAGGTCTCGTGGAATGCTAGATGCAAAAAAATTGGTTGAGTTTTAGAATACTTTGAGGGGCCGAGCTATAAAGTGGTACATGGAATCTATTGAGCTAGGGAATAATAAAGGGCAACCTTTTTCTTTAATCTAGGTGAAGTAGAATCTTATAATTTTTTTTCGCTTACCACAGTTAGAGAAACATGAATTGGTTGAGTTTTAGAATACTTTGAGGGGCCGAGCTATAAAGTGGTACATGGAATCTATTGAGCTAGGGAATAATAAAGGGCAACCTTTTTCTTTAATCTAGGTGAAGTAGAATCTTATAATTTTTTTTCGCTTACCACAGTTAGAGAAACATGCTCTCTCTAAGTTGTGGGAGATCAAATAGAGAGATGGTGAGTTTGCATGGGAATATAACCAAATATTTAAGCATGTGATAGGGAATTTAGCAAACTTTATCCATGAACATCACCAAAAATAATGGTTTATTCAGGGGTTTTTAACGCTAACCCAAATCCCATTGACTCATCAAAGAACAAATAACGCGGGAGAAGCATTGGAACATGCTATGAAAATATAGGATATGGAAGGATATCTTGGAAGATTGTGGGTGATGAGACCACCCGACGATAATAATATCATGCAACTGTAAGGCCATATTTACGCATTAACTAACAAGATTCAAGAACTGACCATTTCTAGAGTAGGTCGACTGTAGGTATGGTGTACTAAATGCTATACCGAAGGTCATACAATGACTGGATGTCCAATACTGAGGGGTGAAATACCCCCTCCTTACCCAATGGAACCTCCACTAGTGGGACCATCGGGAGGGGTAGCAAAAGTCGTCGCTATAGCACCATTTCATGGACCTACTAAATGCTATACCGAAGGTCATACAATGACTGGATGTCCAATACTGAGGGGTGAAAGACCCCCTCCTTACCCAATGGAACCTCCACTAGTGGGACCATCGGGAGGGGTAGCAAAAGTCATCGCTATAGCACCATTTCATGGACCTATTTAGTACCATGCCTTCCTGAATCATCAAGGAGGATAGAATAATGAGTATTGTGAAATCTGTAGAAGTCATGGACACTCCCCTATCAATTGCCCCATCCTACAAAAGTATACCCCTATTCTAAATACAATATATTGTGAATTATATGGGTCACCTACGCATGCTACCAAGAAATGTTGCGCAATGGATTCTCTTGCGGACATATTGGATCAGTGTGCATTTAGGGTTGACAAAGCTCCTTATGGGTTTGGAAGACATCACAGAGGTGGGGGAGGATTCAAAGGTGGACGAACTGGAGGAAGAGGACCAATTCATTGTTACAATTTCAATGAACAAGGGCATCTCCCAAGAGATTGTCCACTTCCGAAAATACCTTGGTGTGCACATTGCATAAATAACACTCATGCCATTGAGGACTACCTTGATTTGATAGCCAAATGGGAAGATCATGTACGAAAAAGAGGGGATAACTTGATAAATTCTAAAACCAAAATTATTTCTGAAGAAAAAGATCCCAATATTAACATTATTACTAGAGGAGGAACACAAATTAGCACTGGTGTTGACAATGATATCAAAGTAATATCCAGAAGGCGATACGTGAGGATGATAAGTACGATCCCTTAAGGAAGAAGGAATTCTTCAAGAACGAAGTGGAAATTTTCAAGAAAATGTCTAATCCCACAATGCCGACAGTTGCAAAACCAAGCTTGGAGCTTCGAACAAGAGTCATGGA
>CBVK0101184914.1:0-13166 GCA_900067695.1 Picea abies | reverse complement strand
CAAGTAAAATTTGTTTCAAACTTTCAAATTTCAATCTTTCATTTCTATCTATTTGTTACTCAATAGAAATATAATTCGTTGTCTTTCGTTTCCATTTATTTATTGTAAATGTTTGGTAGGCAAACTATAACAGAAGAGTCCAAGAGTTGCAAAAACTTTCCATTTGGGTGCTTAGTCAAACTTGCAACTCTTCAAGGTGTGAGCGCAACTGGAGTATCTTTGAAAAAATACACTCCAAGAAACGCAACAAGTTAGAAATGTTCAAATTAAATTTTTTAGTTTTTATAATTTCATTAATTTTAATTTATGCCCATGGGACATCATCCTCTAGGCTCCAAATACAAAATAGCCCTCATACAGGTTAGATGTCTTGCAACACACCCAACCCCCTAGTCTCCTCTTAAGCTGATGGGGTGTCAAAATTTCTTTTTTTTCCGACTACCTCGTTTCCCCAATTAAACTTCGTAGATTAATTATGCTCATCGAGAGCTTTCCAATGACTGTAACTATGCTCATTCTAAGCTCTGGATCAAAGGTTACGACCTCCCCAAGTTTAGGTCTTCTTGGTCAAAGTGCACCTCACCACCACGTGGCTCCACGTCATCCTTGTTCCCCAACATGGAACTAACGTGTCATAACACGTCACCCTCCTAGCACAAATGTGGTTGCTAACGTGGATGTCGGTGGGACATTTTCCACCGGGCCCTCCAGCTTATTGATGGTCTGCAGCAGTGATGTTTTTCATTAAATTCAGAGTGTGATTATATACTACAAGAGTGATGTTTTTCATTAAATTCAGAGTGTGATTATATACTACAAGATGGGTTGCTAGCCCCATTGTAGCTTTTGGCTTTTCTGACCTCTTAACCACATAGGCACTCTAGCCTCAAAACACATATATACAAGGCACTCTGGCCCAAAAGTTCCCATCTCACCAGCCTATGTGTTCCATTATATTTACACTACAATTGGGGTTCGGCCTAGGGGTATTACATGTCCACTACCTTAATGAAATGGTCTATGTCTACTATAATCTCAAGTTGTGGGTGAAGCAAATTGACAAAGCACCCAACACGAATGCCATTTCATTGGATGTGCTTGACACCACGAGTCCATGGAGAGTGGAGACCTGTGCTTGACACCACGAGTCCATGGAGAGTGGAGACCGAGAGGCCTATCATGGAGGAGGCACCTGAGTGGTTGGAGCATGATGCTAATGAGTTGGAGGAGGAGGAGGAGGATGTTCCACTTCCAAGAGAGATAGATATGGAGCCAGGGCATTGAGAGTGTACTGCAAGCTACAGCCACCACCTCCACAAAGATAGGAAACTAGGGGAAGAATTCGAAGACAACCCACATCAGCTTCCACCTTATCCCCAGCAGTTGCACCTTTCACCTCCAGTTCAGCCTCAACACATCCACCTATTGCTTCCAAAGGAAAACCGCCAATGGTGACCTTTGCCCGTAAAAGGGGAAGAGGGAATCATTGATTTCTTAGTGCATTATGACTATCCTTGTAGTATCTAGATGCATCATGATGATAATCTCATGAGATACTTTTATTTTTGTTTTGATGTGATTTTGTATTATCCTGTTAGGACTTATGACTCTATTTTTGTTTTGATGTGATTTTGTATTATCCTGTTAGGACTTATGACTCGAGACAGATATCATATTCCAATATCAATGTGTAATGTACCATTTGACATCTTATATATCAGTTTTATTTTCAAATTTATGTAGAAATGTGTTTGGTTGATGTTGTTGTTTCTTTAGATGTTTAAAAAATTGAAAAAAAATATATATATTTTTGTATTTTTTAAGTTTCCCAATAATTTATGATAATTTCCGATATTTTCCCCGATACTGCCAATAAGGTACATTAAAATCCCCTAAGAGAATGACATCACCCCGGGCCGAATATTGAACAATATTTGCATATAAATCCTGGTAAGGATCCCTATCTAAACTCTATGGAGAGAAAAACCTCAGGATGTAAAGGGAAAGTAACACATGGCAATGTAGATATCTTGGGGCTAGGGCAGCATGCTATGGATCCTAACCCACATGAATCTAACAAAAATGTCTAAGGTAGCCATGGTGACCCTGCCCTTAAGGGAGTCCCAAATCAAGCAGATCGGAAGAGCGTCGTGTAGGGAACTAACAAAAATGTCTAAGGTAGCCATGGTGACCCTGCCCTTAAGGGAGTCCCAAATCAAGCAAGACACACCTCTTGAACCACAAGTATTGTAGTGCAACATACCATCTAAATGTTGAGAAAATGATGAGTAACAGCTATATTCTGTTTGCAACTCCTTGCATTCATCATTGAATTTCTCCATGTTGTGCACAAAACCTGATTTTAATTTTTCTAGAGAGACATGAAATAAAATTAAAACATTAATGAAAATATGTTATATTTCGTGTTGGCAATTATTCAAAACATAAATTTATTGTGGAAAGATAAAAAAATAAGTTGAGAAGGTACAAACAAATATTTGCAGATTTTTAATTGTTAACATATTTGCAAATTAAAACAAAAATAAGAATATTCCAAGAACTGAAAAATGTTCATCCCCTTGAAATTTTTTATACTACAATGCTCACAGATTTTTAAAAACTAAGAAGTGCTTGCAAAAAGTTCAAAAAAATTGCTTTCAAACTTCTCCTACATTAGAGATGCTCTCAAACATAGATAACAAATAAAATATGTACAAACTAGAATACATATATAAATGGTTAAAACCTAAACAACAGATGCAGAAAATGTTTATATATCATAACGCTAAATGATATGCTTGAATTTAAATCATCAAAATGAAAATTATGCATAAAAATTTCCTTAATAGAGAATATTTGTCAAGGGTGCTTGCCAGGTCGGCTTTTCCTAAACTAGAGAATGCTCTCAACATAGAAAATAAGTAGAATATGTTCAAACTAAAATACATATATAAATGGCTAAAGACTAAACAACAGATGCAGAAAATGTTTAAATATTATAACGCTAAATGATATGCTTGAATTCAAACCATCAAAACAAAAATTATGTATAAACATTTCCTTACTAGAAAATACTTGTCATAGGGGACTTGTCAGGTCAGTGAAAGTAGGGTGTTGTTAT
Organism: Picea abies; assembly: GCA_900067695.1. NCBI lineage: Eukaryota > Viridiplantae > Streptophyta > Pinopsida > Pinales > Pinaceae > Picea > Picea abies. The sequence continues at coordinate 10,045 of CBVK0101184914.1, read as the reverse complement.
CGTCTCCACCAGGGTTCAAATCCCCCAAGATGTGAGATGTTTTCCCTTACAGGCCAGCACTTTCCCGCAAAGGGGCTGTTGTTAAACGATTGAGCTGGCATGGCCATTAAGTCAGGCTGAGTGGTTACACGCCATAAGCTATGACACGATGTACCACCTCTTGATAGGTGGTGGGTGCTTGGCACCAAAGTATTAAGGAAGCATATCTGATAGTTTCCTTTACTAGAAAATATTTCATAAAACACTTGCACATATGACTTTATAGTTCTTTTTGAGTGAAAGATGCTTCGATATGTCATTTAAGAAACATAGTTACAAAAGATTTGTAAATAATGACAAAATTCAGCTCAAGGGGTTAGCTCAACTGGTGGTTGCCAATATTGGTGGGCATTTGGCTAATTTTGTACCGATGTGCATTAATCTATGCCAACAGGTTTGCTAAGAATGCCATCCACAAATGTAAGAAAGCATCCCTTGAATTTCCCTATAAAAGTGTTTCCTTGGAAAAGAAAAAGGGCAAAATTCTTGCAAACCACGCAATATAAGCAGAAATTGCTTGCAATATAAAGAAAAAGAAAATAGAAGATGCTTGGGAATATAAATTGAAAAAGGCAGCAAATGCTTGCAAATATTCAAAAAAGAGAGAAAATATATAAGTGCAAGCAGAAATCATATATAAAAATTACTGCATGTTACAAAATACAAACAGGAAATGTTTACATACAAACACTTACAATGAGAAAATGCTTCTACATCCGAAGAAGAGAAAATACTGCTTGAAAATTAAATTAAATTAAGTAGTCCAAGAATGAAAAAAAAAAAACCGCTCAAAGGAGAAAGAAAATATATAGAACATTTGTTTGCAAATCAAGAAACATCATAAATACTAGCAAATACTAATAAAAACAAAATCTTCATGCGGATTAAGAACCTAAGTAAAAGCTGCTATCAAATTTTAAAATATATAAAAAGCCTGCCGATTTTACAACAAAATATTTACAACTATAAAAAAAAATACAATAACTGAAAATTAGATAAAGAAGTTCAAGGATTAAAATTATTTATTTAAAAAAGATGACTAGAATATTATTCTGTTAAGAAAAGGTTTGCAAAGCAATAATATGAATTAAAATAGTGCTCGCAAATAAAGAAATAAGGTGAATGTTCGCAGAATTTTTGAAGATACGGTTGCAAGCATGCTTCTTTTGAAAAAGAATTTACACGAAATGTTTCCAGATTTTCTTTAGAAATGCCTGCAAATACAAAATGCTTGTAAAGATTAAGGATATATATATACTTCTTGAAAATTAAAACAAGTAGGGAAAAAGAATGCATGCCTGCAACAGTCAAGAAGAATACAAAGAACAGGACGCTCCAGACATGAGCAGGACTTCGATCCTCTGGCAAGAATTGGTTGCTTTAGAAATGCCTGCAAATACAAAATGCTTGTAAAGATTAAGGATATATATATACTTCTTGAAAATTAAAACAAGTAGGGAAAAAGAATGCATGCCTGCAACAGTCAAGAAGAATACAAAGAACAGGACGCTCCAGACATGAGCAGGACTTCGATCCTCTGGCAAGAATTGGTTGACTACCTCCATATGCGGGGTAAATTTGGCCCACATTCCGCCAAATCTTCTCACCAGCACTGAATCCTCGACGCCAAGGCTCTGTTTCACCACATCTCGGCAACCTTGAGCTAATTTCTCGAGCAGTTCCCCAGTAGATTTCACGAACCCCTTAAGCTGTTCTTGAAAACCCTCCGCCTCATTAGTATGATTACTATTCTCACTGCTACTGTAACGAGTACTTGCAACTCTGCGCTTTCTTGGCAAAGCTACATTATTTCCATAGTCTTCTTCTCCGTTAAGAATTTTGACGCCTGTGTCCAAAATGCTTTCAAATTCGCTCAAGTTTTCGGTCCATTTTCTGCTATTTTCGGTGTCTGTGGATCTGAACGCATCGCCTGACCACTCTTCCATGGAATCGCCTTCCTTGGCTTCTTGCACTGCCCCCTGCTTGTGGGGTAGACAAAGCAATACATCAGCGGAAGGGAAAAAAGGATATTTTCTGATGTTAATAATATATATAGCGAGAGCGAGAACGGACCGACTCACTTGTTACGGTTGCCTTCCAAGAGTATGAATGCCAACAGTATTATTTGATAGGGAGAGGTTAAGTGATTAAGTAGCCATGTGCTATTTCCCTTGCCATCACGGGTTGGTTTGGTGGGTGGGGTCTGCTCCGGCGACCATGTGGTGCCGGGTGGGCCTACCAGAACCGCTTTTGTATCGGTCGTTTTAATGTTCCACCACCTTAATTTGGACCGAAGTGAATAGTTGTTGGATAAGATGCATCTCGAAACCAGTATCGATTAATTATACCACTCCATCGTTAAGCACGTTAACACTTTCCATGACGCCGTTAAGCTAACACCGTCAAGATTAAATTTAATGATAAAATATTTAGCTCATAATCAAAAGAATTTTAATTCAGATACCGTCAGAATATCGTATGTACAAAATTCAAGCAATGGTCGACTTCGATAGAATTATTGTAATAGTGGAATCGATATGATCACTGTAGCAGTAGTGGAATTGACAGCCTGACCTCGAAACACGTACTTATTATTGGAACCATTTTCTCGTTAAAATGGATGTTTATTTGTTAATTAATTTTAATTTTTAATAAAAATAAAATCGATATGATCACTGTAGTAGTAGTGGAATTGACAGCCTGACCTCGAAACACGTACTTATTATTGGAACCATTTTCTCGTTAAAATGGATGTTTATTTGTTAATTAATTTTAATTTTTAATAAAAATAAATTTTATATTATTAATCATTATTGCATTAAAATAAGAGAATTGTACTTTATGAGTAAGAGGTTAACCTATAATGGGGAGTAAGAGGTTAACTTCTAATTGGGATTAAAATAAGAGAATGGTACTTTATGAGTAAGAGTTTAACTTATAATGGGGAGTAAGTGATTAACAAAAGGTTAATCAAATTTGATAGTTTTGACAACTTTGTTATTTTTTTTAGAGTTTCAAGGAAGAATGTTGACTATTTTTTAGAATTTTAACTCAATTGGTTAGCAAATCACTTTCTAACTTGCTTATTAAATTCTATCCATGATTGGGATAGTATTTGGTTTTATGTATGAGATTAAGGCTATATGTTATTAAAAAATTACATGATCCTAAATCGTATTAACCATAATTATGATTACAAAGAATATTGGATGTCTTGTAAATCTTGGAGTAAGACCTAAAACTCCTTTTGATTGGCTAAGAACTAGTTTTTCTTGAATATATGAAAATAAGTTAACTCTCCAAGCTAAGAGGGATCGTCTACCCCTTACAAACCACCAATGAGTCATTTCAAATAACATAGTATTCCTTTAATAATGATGATGAATTAACCTATATTCATAAATAGTAATCATTAATAAATATTTTTATTTCCAATTAACAACTAATATTATAATAAATTTTACCATTTTTAAAAATATGTATAATTTATAAATTATTAAATTTATTTTAAATATAAAAATTTATATTTTAATTGTTTTAAATTCATATATTAAATTTAATTGAATTTATTTTTTCGACCTTACATATTTTTCCCATTAACCAATGATTTATATTTTATAATTATTCTATCATTTAAATTCAAAATTCAAATGTAGTATTCAATGTTTGACCCACCCTTTTTATTTAAGGGATTATTTGTGAGTTTAGTTGGTTAAAGGCCATATGCTAGTTTCATTGTTTCACAATGTGTTTAATGGGTCTTGTCTAAGTGTTTTAAGTTTTGATTTTTTTCTTTTTAATCAGAAGACATAATTATATATGAAATCACAATTTTTTTATTATTTAAATTACATTTATGAATTTATAAATAGATTATGCTTGCTGAAAAACCTCAAAAACATTAGGATTATACATAATTAACCACTTAATTTTACAACAATTTCTTATCAAATTTTCAACAAAATTAAAACAAAAAATATCCTCGAAAAAAAAATCAATACTTAAAACAATTAAACTATTACATATTCAATGTAATAACCTACTTCTAACTCCTTGAAAATCATTCATAAATGTAATGGTATTTTTTTTATTTTTTTTTTAATCTATGAAGCTTATTAATCTATCAAGTTTGTTAATGAATAATGAAATTTTTATTTATCACTTATTAATGAATAATAAAAAGTCCAATAATATTTATATTAATTCTTTTTATTTGTTAAATAAATTTGAAGAGTCCTATTTTTATGATTATGCATCATCTTCATTCATTTTCGAGAAAACCATATGGCTGTAAGGGATTTGGTCAATAAATCATAATTTATGTATGATTTGGTCAATAAATCATAATTTATATAAGTTTATATTTTCGATGGATTACTTTCTCCTAAATAAGTTATTCCATTGAATTACATGCAAAGAGGGACATTTGCTACACGAATAAATCCATGTCATAACTACAAGCTCAAGAGCCTTTTTACTTTACCTTGGGTTGGGGTCCACATAGAAGGGACTCTTTGTGGTGTCCTTTTAAATGTTTTCACCCATGAAACTTTAGATTCTTACTCTTATTAGAATGATAGATTCTTACTCTTATTAGAATGAGAGGGCGTTACTTTTTAACAAAAATTACCACATATCTATATTCATCCTTACACTTTAATAATAATTTGAAGAGTGTAATAATAATTTTGATTAAAAAAAAAATTAATTATTTGGATATATCTAATAATAATTTGATGAGTGTAATAATAATTTTGATTAAAAAAAATCTTTAAATTATTTGGATATATTTGAACTTTTATGATTGTTATCATTTATCAAAATTATAATTTTTGAATCGATAAAATTGTTGTTTTTAATATAAAAATGGAGTCAACATCTTTATATTATTTTGAGTATACATTAAATTTCTTAAAGCATTATCAGTAATGATTAACAACGTACAACTTGAATGGGCCTAATGGTTGAGAACATGTGTTTCTTCTTTGAAGGTCACATGTTCAATTGCACACGGGGTAGGGTATGTATACCTCCATAGACTTTAGAAATTAGAATATTATTATTATTATTATTATTTAAAAAATACATATTAAAAAATCTTCACCAAAATCAAAACTTCTAAATGTGTTTTAAAAGAACCACAAATTCATAAAAATAAACCATAAATCTTAAACCGAAATCAATAGCCTTTATTAATTGCTTGTAAAATATCCAATTATGATTGATTGTGCAAGCTCTAACTCTTTAAAAAAACCTCAAATTCATAAAAATAAACTATAAATCTTAAACATAAATTAAAGGTCTACATTGATTGCCATCTCATTGAATAATTATGCAAGATCTAATTCTTTCATAAAATTCCAAAGGAAAGCAAACCTCAAAGGGATGAATGAATGATGCCTAATCTTAAACAGAAATCAAAGGTCTACATTGATTGCTTGTACAAGATCCAACTCTCATTGAATAATTATGCAAGATCTAACTCTTTCATAAAATTCAAGATGAAAGCAACAAGTAAATCACTTTTATTGATTGATTATTCAATATCTAAATCTTCCATAAAATCCGAAATGAAAACAACATGATACCCAATCTTGTAAAAAAACAACAAAGGAGATCACTTTTATTAATTAATTGTGGAAGATCTAACTCTTCCATAAAATCCAAGATGAAAATGATCTCAAACTAATGAATGAAGTAGAATCTTGTAAAAAAGAAACCAAAACCAAAAGGATTACTCTTATTTATTGATTGTGCTATATTTAACTCTTCCAAAAAATTCCAAAGACCTCAAATGAATGATGTCAATCTTGTAAAAAAATCCAAAAAAATCACTCTTATTAATTAATTATATAACATCTAATTCTTACATAAAATCTAAGATGAAAACAACCTCCTCAAACATATGAATAAAGTTAATCTTCTTTAAAAAAACCCAATGGGATCAACTACCACCAATTCAATTCAAGTCACGTAACCCTTTTCAATTTGCATATAGTGTTACCTTATAACACTTATTTATATCTTATCAAGTCTTAAGAGATATTGGTTTTATTTAGATATTTTTGTGTTATTATTTGGTATTAGTCATAGAAAAACTTAAAGGTTTTATGATTTGAATTTTTTTATATTTTTTATCATTGAAATTTAGTTATACAATATTTATTAAAATTATAATTTTAAATTAATAAAATTATTATTTTTTAATACATAAATAAATTAAACACTTTCTATTCATATTACAACATTTAATAATTATAAACATTTTTAAATTCAAAATGATTTTTAAAATAACTATCTATATTTCAACATTTAATAATTACAATTTCTTCAAATTATAAATGATTCTTAAAAATTTAATTTAAAAATATTAATAACATGATTTCTACCACTAACAAGTTGAGAAACATACAAATAAAACTAACACTTAGAACTGCAAATCCATAAACTTACATAAAAAAATTTAGATTAAACACATAATTATTAGTTTAATTTTATTTTTTCACTTGCAAGTTATGTCTCTTTATTAGCAGTAGGTGGTGACTTTAACAACATGGAGTGGCTTAACAACACACTCTGTCACCGACTGTCCTACACCTCGGGGACATTATAATGATGAATATTAAGAGTATTGTCTAATTGTTATAAATTTTAATTTTTTTTTGTTAAAATTGGATGAAATCACAATTTTATGTTGTTTAAATTACATTTTTGAATGTATAAATGGATTAATGCTCAAAAATCCATAAAGCATGGGATTATATAAACTTAACCACTCAAATTTGTATCCAATTTATAATCAATATATTAAGCACTCACCAAAACAGCCAACTATAACAATATTACCACATTAAATTTAAAACAATTCAAATTAAACATGCATACCCACCCTCATATAACATTCAATACTAAATAACAAAGTGAATATTAATCATTTACTAAAACAGCTATTCAATACTGCTTAACAAAGTGATACCAAAACAGCCAAGCTATAACGATATTGCCACTTTTGACAACAGACGATCAATAAAACAATTGAAATCGTACGTTTTTTTCTCATTTTATTCCGTGGAAAACCAACCGTCGTTTATAATATATAACTTATATAAGTATACAATGTACTAAATTTATTCCGTTACGAACATTTCAGGAATTTTATATTTTATAAATGTCACATCGTCTCGTTGTACGTATGAGCGGATCATATACTGACTTTTCATTGTTTTTCCGATTTCTTTTCAGCACTTTCCTCGATATATTCCACTTTCACCTTCGGTATGAACTGATGAGAGTAAGATTTCCCTAATTTGTACTTTCCTCACAGTGAGTGCACGCTTTTCTTCGGGATGCTGCTCTAACTTGAATATTCAAGTTGGAAAAAATAATTATTCAGGTATATTATTAAATTCGTCACGTAATTAGTTTTTTATCTAAATTAGATCATTTCAAACAATAATAATATTTGAATATTATTTAGTATTAAGATTATTTGAATATTATTTATTTTTAATATGGTAAAAATTATTGTGATTTAGTGATTAATTGATAATGAGGATAGTTATTATTCATGTAGATATTGTATTTAAGAAAAATCATCTAATTTGAAATTTATTTTTTTTTTCAAAAAAAATTATTAAAGGTTATATAGTTTGACATTTTTAGTTAGAACCCAGCCATATAAATTTGGGTTAAATTACAATTTTTTGTTGTTTAAATTGTATTTATGAATGCATAAATGCATTCAACATGCTGAAAAATCCCTCAGGCACTCCAATTATACAGACTTAACCATTCAAATATGTGGATCCAACAATTTCTTATGAATTTCACTTGAAATTAAAAAGATAATATCCCCTAAAAAAAAATCAAAACTTAAAAGTTTAGATTTTATTTTTTTAGATTGTTTCAAAAAAACAAAATGTTAAGTGAATTGTATAACCAATGGTGTTGTTCCTAAGTGGGAAGGTTTTGAAAAGTATTTAAGATTATCATGGTGGTTTTGTTAAGTGAGAAAGTCTTGAAGAGTAATAAAATTATGAAATTTGGTGAATTTATATTTAGGGTATCTAAAAAGGAAATGATGATGACTTTCAACTTATTTTGTATTATAAATTTTATAAATTATTCTATCTCAAAATATTTTTGAGTTAATCCAATTGTAAGTATTAGTTCTCATTTGTTGATATTTTATTTTTTTAAGTTTATAATGTTGAAAAATTAGTCTTCATTTTGGGTTAATCTAATCTTTAATTTTACTATGAAAATCATTAGTATTAGTCCTCATTTTGCAAAAAAAACACATTGTTATTTTAGTCTTAAACACATAAATTAAGATCTTTCAAATATTTATAGTATTTCAATTTCATTTTATTGATGATTTCATTATCATTTTAGGTATTATCTTTAAATTTCATAATGTCAAATTTAATATTATTAATATTATTAATTTGGTTGTCTTATTTTATGTTTCGACCACCTCAAATATCTAGCTTTAAGCTTGTAGTTTAGTATTACTCATACTATAAGGAAAAGTATAGAGTTTATCTCGTTTAACTTCAACAATTTATGATTATGTTCTAAATATCTAATTATGGATTTTAAACTTCACAAAAGTACATCTAATTTCAATTAAGAGAATTGGGTAATAAGTGTTTCAATTAATTAAGAGAATTGGGTAAGAAATTTTTCATTTAATTTACTCTTTTCATGAGATATTTTGAGGTGATATTTGCCCGAAATTTAACCAAAAATTATTAGATACGCAGATTTGAGTGATTATTGTTATATAATTAAAGTGCCCTTGGGGTTTTTGAGCATGTTGAATCCATTTCTACATTCAAAAATGAATTTTAAACTTTCATGCAAATTTATATATAATAGTTAGAAAAAACCATTTCAAAATTATAAATTATAAAATGTTTTTGGAATTGCTTAATTTTATCTCAAATCTCATTAAAAAAAGTTGTAAACCAAACTTGACAATAATAAAGAATACTGAAGATAACTAAAATATCAAAAATGATTTTTTTCTTATTTTCATTATATTAAAAAAAAAAACTATTCTTGTTATATTAAAAAAATACAAAACCTAAATAGACACTATATAAATTTTAGTACTTCATCCTCTGTAATGAAAAATGACTAACTAGGATAAGAGTGAATATTTAAATAACAATATGATTAAAAGTAAGAGTAAATATTATTTAAATAACAATATGATTAAATCTCTAAGTTTGTAAAGAAATATGTGGTGTAAATATTATTTAGAAGGAAAAAAAGATCCTAACAAGTTATGATTTAAGTTTGGGTTTATAAATTACAAATTGGTTGGTTAGTTAGTGTGGTAAGTGTTTTTTTGAAAATAATAATATAATTAAATCTTTAAGTTTGTAAAGAAATGTTTCTAAATTATATAGAAGTAAATGTTTTTATAAAAATGATAAGACTAAATATTATTTATAAGGAAGAAAAGATCATAACAAGATAGAATTTAAGTTGGGTTTATAAATTACAAAGTGGTTCATGTGGTAAGTGTTTTTTTGAAAATCCCCGGATAGGGTGACATCAAGTTGATCTTAATGCAACTAGTATAAGGACACAATGCTAGGTGGCATGTTCCTCTGCCAGAGGGCCCTTGTCCCGTCGAGGTAGTCATCATTCATTTTGGAAACAATTTGGCGCATGAGAGCCCTGTTATTCAGCTAGGCAATGGTATTGTATCAAGGATGGCTCATAACTCTCACCGCACTTCAATTATGGCGGTTTTAATGCCCTTGTATTTGCATAGTTATTTGGAAAAGCTTGCAGGACTAACCGATGGTATTTACGTTGGAGATCTGCCTTTGTTTAACTGGTATTTTGGTGGCAATTGGCTCTTTCGTTTGGCCCCGTATCAAGGTGAGGTTTCTCTCCTCCTTCGCTAGTGCTCTTTTGTCAACTTTCCTCCAGCCTTCATGCCTAGAAGGGCATATTTAGAGAAATTATAATATAATTTCTCTAATTATGC
>CBVK0101184913.1:0-12421 GCA_900067695.1 Picea abies | reverse complement strand
TTAGAGAAATTATAATATAATTTCTCTAATTATGCGCCGCCTTCCCACCCTCTATAATATAATTTCTCTAAATATGCCCCCCCTCAAGGGGATCATAATTAGAGAAATTATAATATAATTTCTCTAATTATGTGCCCCCCTCCCACCCTCTATAGAAGGTGGGAGGAGGGGGGCCATAATTAGACTAATATAATTTCTCTAATTATGTGCCCCCCTCCCACCCTCTATAGAAGGTGGGAGGAGGGGGGCCATAATTAGACTCCCACCCTCTATAGAAGGTGGAAAGGGGAGGCATAATTAGAGAAATTATATTATAATTTCTCTAATTATACCCCCGAGGGTGGGAGGGGCAGGGCCATAATTTAGAGAAATTATAATATAATTTCTCTAATTATGGCTTCGCCCCTCCCACCCTTTAAGAGCATGAACAAGCCCACTCCAAAAGAAGCGATCCACCCCGGGGCAAAATGGCTCAAATTCGGTTCGAAGAAGAAGCCTCGTCTTCGTTCCATGACAAACGCTATGTATCTCCTTCAACTCGCAACTCTAGGTCTCAACCCTTCCTTTAAATGCGGGAAGCTATAGCCATTTTGGGATGTAGGGTTGAAGAGGAAATTGATGGCTCGGTTCAGGTGGGAGCAGGTTCGACGCCTCCACCTTTCCCTCTAATGCCTCCTGAAAATATGGATCCCCCTCCTGGTTCAAATGGCAACATCAATGACACGTCAGCGCACGTAGCTCCGGGCAACTCGACTTTCAGCGAGGCTCTGCTCAGCTTGGTCTTCGACATGGGAAGCGAAATAGCGGACCTGAGATTTAGAATTGAACAATCGAATCTTCACATTTCCTGACTCATTTCTTTGAATGCAAATTTGGTCCTAGATATGACTGCTCAAGATGTTATCCTTCTTATCCTTTTGCGACTACCTCTTCCCCTTAGGTTGGATGGCCAGTACCACAATCACCATGGACATGTTCCACCTCCTGGTTAATGATGTTCCCTCTTTAGTTTACTATTATAGTTATAGCTGTGTTGTTTTAACATCCAATAGGCCAGACTTCTTGAAAAGTTAAATAGCTGACAAACTCTTATACTAGGATATTTTTTCACCCTTCGGGGCGACTTATATGTATTTTTTTGGCTGAAGCGAGTTGGTTTCCTTTTATGGCAACCGTGCAACACTGTCCACTTGTACATGATTCTCAATAACATGTAATACAATACTTCTCACTTTAAATAAAATGTTTTTGTTGAAAATAGCAATATGATTAAATCTCTAATTTTGTAAAATATAATTATGTGTTTAATAATATTTATTCTAAGTAAAATTAATGAGTATGAAACTTTTCATATATGGTGTTTGGAAAATTTATTGTATTTTAATTGATAAAGACAAATAAAAATTATAAAAGGAAGTAATGCATTCTATTAATTAGGAGATTAGAAGTGATGGGATGTCATTCATGTGCATTGTAAAAAGAAATAGTGCTATTATGAATAATACTAATCAGTTAATATCTCTGTGTATCAATGTATATGTGGTTGAATGCATGTTTCTTTTTGTCAATTATATTTTATTATTGATGTGACATCTTAGAATAGCTTCCACGTGTTAGCTTTTTCAGTGGCTTTAAAAGTGTTTTCACATAGTTAAGAGAATGTTAGGTTTCTTAGTCCCTTAGTGATGCTTGATGGACATATCAATGGCTCAGTTTGAGTGGATATTTAACCTTGGATAGAGTGTTAGCATAGTGCACTTACCTAAGAGGTTGTTACCCTATGTTGCATGATGATTAACTCATTGAATGCACACAATGGGAGAGTCAATTGCTTGATTAGGAGAGGTACCTACCTAAGAGGATGGTTGTTGGACACTTGGGAGGAGGGAACTTATCCCTAGGAGCATGGGACCATGTGACATACATCTTGAAGGTTGGATAATTAACTTAAGACGCTTGGGTTAAGGAGCATACTTCATGGAGGACTTGGACACATATGTTGAGGAGAAGCATTGGAGCAAGTAGCTACCTTGGCACACATGTTGAGGAGTGTTGGGCACAAGAGGACATGTGGAACATAGCTAGAGGAGGAGTTCCTTGCGTGAGGATACTTTGGAGAGTGAAACACCATGGAAGAGGGAGTGCCATGCTAACTACTTGTTGGACAGTGCGTCATCTTGGAGGAGAGGTGTTGTGCCCAAGGGGCATCATGCTTGGAGGGGGAACCACCTTGGGGTCTGATAAAACCCTAGTGTGATATTTGCCATCCTTGTATTGTAGGAGAGTGAAACACCATGGAAGAGGGAGTGCCATGCTAACTACTTGTTGGACAGTGCGTCATCTTGGAGGAGAGGTGTTGTGCCCAAGGGGCATCATGCTTGGAGGGGGAACCACCTTGGGGTCTGATAAAACCCTAGTGTGATATTTGCCATCCTTGTATTGTAGAGTGCCCCATTGAGGTTGCCTTGTAGACTTGGGTATAAGGTTACTTGTGTGGACCTAGTCCATGTTTTATGTTGACCTCCCTCACCTATTCTCTATAAGAGAGGAGAGAGCCTTTATCATTTACTCACTATTGATGTACTCATTATTCTATCTTTGTAATCGTCTTGGTGAAGCCTTGTAGGGAGAAAAACCTAGGGTTTGTGATGTAAACCCTAAAGGAGACACAAAGATGAATGTTAGCACTAGGGATGAGCTTGGGCCTTAACACTTGTGTGATGAAAGAGAAGAAGACCTAGGGTTTGTGTGATACAAACCTTAGATCAAGAACATGAAGTGCTAAAGGAGTAGAGGAGTCTTGGAGCTTGGGGTCAATTATTAACTTGAAGAAGACTTGGAGATTATGTTGATGTACTCTTGATATCCATTGAAACATTATCTAAAGGTATTGGTTCTTGTGTGATGCAAGAGAAGAAGACCTACAGTTTATGAGATGCAAACCCTATGATGGATGAGAATCTTAGAAGGCTAGTGTTAGGGTTTTTCTTAGAGCCATTGTACTTGTGTGATGAAAAAAGGCCTAAGATTTTAGTAATGCAATCCCTCGCGTAAGACATGAGTGCTAGAGGAGAGAAGAGGACCGAGAGCTTATGTGATGTAAACTTGGAGAATCTCTTAGAATACTTGTGTGATGCAAGTGGGAGATCAAGGGTGGACTTGTTGATGTCATGGTAGCTTATTGTTAAACCTTTGGAGTGACTAGGAGTAGCTTGGTCTGATGCCTTACCAGGTCATCATTACTAATTAGTGTTTGTTATTGATGTTGGATGCCCTAGCTAGGGTTTAGACGCAATTGAAGTGTCATAGCTTGTGATGAGTGGATATGACATGTTGTACTTGCTTGTGATGAGATGGTGGTATGCACTTTTGTCTTCATTATGCTGTAATATAAAGTGTAGCTTTGTTGTCTAAATAGTGTGCATATTGCATTGCATATCCAAAAATTAGACTTATGTTTCTAATGTTAATGAGTAATTTCTAAGGTTATTTGGTATGTTGGTTTGTCACGAACATTAGTAGATTTTGTCGAGTGATTTAACAAGTAAATAGAAGCTAAGAGGGAAAATTTATGGTTGTAACAAATATGTGGTTTATAAGTTATATTCATATATGTTATATGTTGGGGATTGTGCCCTTAGGGATGGAAATATAACTCTCTTAGAGTACATTGTTTCAATGTTTTATTTTCTTGGGTTGCCTTATGTATTGGGTTTGACAAAAATGAAATATATGTTGTTGTAATTTATATTTCAGATTTAGCCGCAAGGATGAAATTTCACAGGAAATAAATCTAAGAAACCTCAAGTAAAGGAGGTGGAATTTATAAAATTGTTTTAAGCACAAATTTTCGAATTTTCCACACTTTGACTATAAAATCTCCTCTCCTCTATTACACTTTTGAAGATCTTTTTGCTTTTGATTTACTACTATTTACTTCTTTAAAATTAATGTTAGTTAGTATGTGTAATACTTATACACTATAAATGACAATAGCATGATATACCATATGAATGGTGCACTCAACGATGCAAAATGTTAGTCTTCCATATTTAGTTTAATAAACTTTGTTTCTTCTTATATAAGAGGTTGTTTGCATATATACAATGTAATTTGTCAATTAGGTCCAGCTTTAGTGGTTGAGAGGAATAATTGTTATCATCCCCACATGGGTTCAAATCTTGTGTGTGATATGTTTGCTCTTTGTCAGTCAATTGTTGTCTGAGGCATTAGCCATGCAGAATATCTAATCCTTGCCTATGAGCTGGAGAGCGGGGTGAGTACTTACATGTAATGTGTGTGTGTGTGAAACAATAAAAAAATGTATGTATTCTAAACTTGTAGTTTTTGAACAACTAGCTAAGTATATACCCTTTGGGGATCAAATTTTGTAAAAACATTATGCATAAAACAATATATGACAATCCTTTGGGTCTTAACTTAATCTTTTTTTTTGGAAGAGGAAGATTTTATCTTGATGAGTATATATGTATTTATATGTCAGTTGGGTGTCGCTGAAGTGGTTAAGAGCAAAATTTATTTCTTTCTTCACACGAATTCAAATCACACTTTATAACATATTTGCTCTTCATAAATTGATTATTATTAAAATGTTAACTTAACCCTAAACTGTGAAAAATCTAATTTACATATATATAAACAAAAAAAAATAAAAATATATATATATATTCTAACTTATAGTTTTCAACAACTAACTCAATATATACTCTTTTAAAGATAAAATTTTGTAAAAAATCCTTTAAATCTCGTATTAGATTTCATAATATTAAATGTCATACTACTTGAGACATCTATGCAATGTATTTCTTCTTTTTCACTGAAATAAAATATCTCCTTCTTATACATATAATTTAATCATAATAAAATGCACATTCATGTATATGCATATGATCTTTTACACATTGTTAAGAATATCAAGGACTAATGGAATCATTTCCACCAACATGTACGATATGAGATATGTTAGTTTTTTAAGGAGATGGTGTGAAGATAACATGACACCATCATTTCATCCACGAGCACCTCTAAAGTAAGCGACTTTTTTCTCCCTTTTCGTTTCCGCAAAAATTTCACTTTCGTTGTCTTTGTTACTTTAAGTACATTTCAACTTGAAGAAAGTTACGTTTGTTGGTGTCAACTTCTGCACTAAAGTAATAATAAGTCGCTTTTCCTTTTACATGAGGTATATATGATATAAGGAATAATGGCTTAAAACATAATGCTAATATCTTCTATATAAAGAAAGAACTAAGTAAGTAAGTTAATAGAGGTATTTTATATCATTTTTTTATAATTATTAATATAAGATTATAAAATATTTGTTTTGAGTTTATAGTTGTGTGGTTGGGTAACATGTTTGTTATTCTTCTCACTTGGGTTCAATTCTCTCAAAGTGGACATGTTGGCTCGTTGTAATAAGGCTAGAAGAGTAGACGACCTTTGGGATAGAGGTCCACTCCAGTGGCCTTCGGGATGCCCCAACCCTTGCTAAGTCACAAGTTTTTGGTATATTTGGCTTGTGAGTTGTTGGATATACTCTTGGGTTACAGTGGCAACCAATAGACTTGATCTCGGGCCTAGCCCAGATCAAACCTACCAATTATCAATTCCCATGGAAAAAAAAAAAAAAACGATTACAAAACACTTAATACATCTAAAAAAAATAAGGAAAAGTTCGTGAACCTTTTTAAATTTAAATAAAAAATATTTTGAAAAAACATATTTAAGTCAAAATGTTTAAAGAGATTTGTAAGAGTATTATGGGAAATTGAACTTTCACCTTAAAAATATTTATGAATCTCTTAATGTTTTTAATGTTTCAACTAAGAAGCAAATCCTTCTTCTTACGAGAGTAAACATTTTCATTATAGAATACATTGAATACATTGAGTTTGGTGTTGAGCACCTTACAAAAGGGAAAGTTGAAATATTAAAGATTGGAGATTTTATTCTTATTACTCACACTGACAACCTTTTCAATCTATAAGTTAAGGAACCCTTTCCTAAGGCTCGGGAAATAAAAATTTATTGTTCCTATTTTTAAAAGCAACAACAAAAACAATCCTTCAAATTATAGGACAATTATGATAAGTCATCTTCTTGCTAAGTTGTATAGGATAATACCGGTCCGCAGAATATTAACCCATGGCTTGAAATTCATGATAAGAGAGCTAAAGAGAAAGTTGGTTTTTGAAGATATCATTTGACATTAAACCAACTAATCTCTCTAAATATTATAACTAAACATTGGTGAAACAACAAAGTTAATCTCCTTTGTTGTTTTGTGCTCTAGAGATAACCTCTAGAAGAGGTTATAAGATATTGGGGTTCCTTTTTTATTGAGGATTGGAGTAATAAGGCCTTACTACAAGGTTATGACAAAGTTTATAAATAATGAGTCCTAGTATGCAGAAATTAATTCCAATATACGAGTCAAACAAGGTTGTCCTTTGTCACCTACTATTTTTGTATTTATATTAATACATTATAAGATTGCTTGGAGGAAGCAGGTTGTGCAAGAGCAAAGCTACCAAGACTAATCATTATCATCCTTCTATATGTAGATAATATTGTCCTTTTAGCAAGGAGCCTCTCTGTCCTCAACAAGCAATTTGAAATTCTAAAATATTTGTGTATTAACTTTGAGATGTCTATACATATAGATAAAACAAAGATAATGATTACTAAATCGAAGAAAATCACATACTTAGATTTTGTTTACAATAATAACAACTTGGAAATGGTTCATTTTGATAAGTATCTAAGAATTGATTTTCATCACAAGTTAGATTGAAACTATGGTGTTGAGAAAATAATCTTGATGGAAGTTGGAAAACCTATTTTGGCATTGAGAACAACAATAAAGTTGCAAAATTTTGGTTTTGGGGAAAAAAGAAGGCCCTCTCCAATACCTTTGTTAACCCAATGATTTTACATAGTTGTGAGGTTTGGGGCTATCATGTTTCCAGGGAAACTTGTAAGAAAATCGAGCAAACTCATAAGCATTTTATAATAAATAACCATAAAATCAAGTGTAATGCACATTATTCAATCTTCCTTTTTGAAGTTGGGTTACCCCCATTGAGAGTAAGACTATGAGTAGGTACTTAATGTACACACAAGCTAAGTAAAATGAAGAATGAGAGGTTTCTTATTATTGCTTCAAACATTAGTAAAAGACACTCAAGGTTCAAAAGATGTTTGACTAAAGAAACAATTTATTGGTTTATTGGTTAAAACTATATTTCCAACTCAAAAAAATTTATTAATATTAATAAAAATAAATTATCATAAACTTCATAGTGAAACTAGACATTGAACAAGATTTAAAATATCTTAACATGAAACAACCTATAAAATAAATGATAAAAAATGCTTTATCTTAAACTTATTATAATAAAAAATTAAATAAACAACTAATACTAAGAAACATGATGTATATGATATATATCCATTAACCCAAGAAAACAACTCTATAATATATATATTCATCAGCACATGTGTGCATGTATCTTAATGTACAATAATCATTTTACTATGTTATAGATGATTCTATGGGAATACATATATCACATTGTATTCTATATTTTTATTAAAGATGAATTTGCTTATAGATAAAGATATAGGTTTAGGAATTTCAATGACCTTTCAAACTATTGTTTTCAACTTAACAATTGTCAAGTGAATTGTTAAGGAGGTATGATGCAAATGGTTTTTTTGGTTGGGGGAGAGAGGGGTCCTGAGTGTGTTGTGAGCTTATTGTTGATAATTAAGTCTAATGAGTGTGTTGTGAGTTTATTATTGATAATTAAATATAGAAACATTAATTTTATAAATTATCAACATAACTAAAATGTTAATATATTTATCCAAATAGAGTTCACATGAATTAATAGATTCATTAGAGAGAATTTTATAACATTCAAAGTTATACAAAATTAATAAAAAAGTAAGATTTGTTTCATTTAGCATACCAATTTTATTATTACGTTGAAAGACACTAATTTTACAATACATTATGATAGAGATGGTGTCACATGGGTGATGTTTACATTAGTTTCAAAAATAATATAATACTTTCAACAAATAATAATAGTAATACTATATGCACTACAAGGCGAACACCTTATAGCCGAGGTTTTTATGGACCCATCCCCCAAATTTTTTTTATCCCTTATATGTTTACAGTGGAGGTGTTTAGAAGAGGTGGGTGGGCGGAGGCTTTTGCAGAGGTTTTAACACTGGTGTGTCTAAGTTGACCAAGAGCATTGGTGTGCATAGTTGACTAACCGCATCGATTCTCTTACAAAAACATATTTCACCCGTTCTTAACAAATAAAACACATTGATAACCACTATTAATATAAAATACTAAAATATTGTTTTTTATTTTATAAAAAAATAAAATGCATCGTGGTGCTCCCCCAATAACAAAGCACATCGGTGTGCGTATAACGAATTCATCAGAACATGTTAGAACAATTGATTTTTAAACAAAAAAATAACTTAAAAACTACAAACCTTCTATGGTGCGCTTAAAAACCAATACAACCCCAGTCTGTTCCGATAAAAAAAATGCATCAATGCATCTTACTGTCGGACGCACCGATAAAGGGTAAAAGAAAAACAAATTGCCAAACTGAATCAATGCATCGAAATATACAGCGAAAAAATGATTGAAAGTTTTATATTTTCAAAATGGATGTGTTTATAAATGAAAACCCTAATCATTATTTCATTCTTTTGTCAAAATTTAGAGGGGAGATTTGTGCAAGAGAGATTTACGAGCAAAGTCTTTAGAGTGGGTAGCTTTTTTTGAAGAGACAAATTTACATACAAGAGGAGAAATTTCAAATATGTGATTGTATTCTATTCATCATCTCAATCTTTCCCCATTTTGATTCAAACAAATTTCAGTTCATTATCATAAAAGTAAAAGGTTTCACATTTACATTTGGTATTGGAAGCCCTAGTTTCCTTATTGTTTATCTTGGTTTTCCTCTCTATATTTCACAAGTAGAACTTTTTTTCTAAGCAATAGATTTTTATAGGGTTTTTTACTTGTATATGAGACATTCAATATCTATTGCAATGAGATCACTCATTGCATTGGATCCCAAACCTTGTCGCTGTCATTTTTCTTTAAAAAAAATGCTTATGTGGTTTGAGGTACGCACTATACAAGAATGATGCACTGATGTGCATGTTCCTGTCAATAGCACCACATAGCTTAAAATAAAAATAACTTTGTTCACATGTTCAACGGTGCGTAATAAACAGTAATGAGGCACCAATGCTTCTATTAATTTATAGAGCACCGATGCATATACATATTATTAAAGCACATGTGGGTATACATATTATTGAAGCATCGATGCGTATAAATATTGTTAATGCACCAGTGCGTACTAGTTTATTATATGCACCGAAATCTTATTTTGTAAAAAAAATTGTAGTTTTTATATCTGATGATTCCTATCTTTTTTTTTTATAGAATATGGTCGATAGAAGTTCAAAGAAAACAACTTATTGTAGCGAGCATGGTGGTAGCTCATCCCAACAAGAGAACAAGTCAAGTTCTTAAAGTTGTATTAAAAATTTAATATCTTTGAATTATGTGTAGGTTTAAATTAATGACATGTGTTGGTTAAGGCATGCCATGGAAGTTCCGAGGGACAAATGAGGGAAAAACCAATACATGTTGGTGGGGATGTCCAGAAAAGTGTACAAGGAGATGGTAAAAAAAATGAACATAATTGCATTGTAGGAGGAGTCATCCCAACAATTACAACGTGCATTAGTGATATGTAATCACTCATTTATTATTTTATGTACATCAAATTTAATTATCACATGAAATATTTATTTTCAATTGTTTGTTGTAGAAAAGAAAAAATTGAAACTCATTTAACACATAAGACAAGACGACGAAGAATAAAAGGGTTGATCACAAAGTTTGTGAATACTTACTTTTTCAGTCTTACTTAAAATTTCATCTTTGTTATGATCTTCATATTTAAATAATTATTTTACACTCATCCATGGATGTCTTGTAATAAGTGCTAACATACAAAGAAGAACCAATTGAAGAATTGATAGATATTGGGTTAAGTATGGGTTGTGAGTATATGTTGAAATATCAAGGTTTAATTGAATAATTTGTAAGTAGTTATGTTGTTTAACTTCCCATGTTTTATAATTAATGGAACAATAATAAACCTTTATATTAATTATATCGATTGTGCTTTGTCACGACATATTAAACATGCAGGAAACAAAATATAGAGTGCATCCAACATAAGAGATTTGGAGAGACGACATGCAACATGGCTTCGAAAGAATGTGTATTTTTTATGAAACAGTCGTTGCTATGGTACACTTTTTTATTTATGAAAACATGTGTGTGTGTGTGTATTACACTTTATTTATATGTCTGTAGATGGAACATGAAGAGGTGGAACATAAAAAATGAGTCGATCAAGAAAACATTAGGTTAAATAACCAAAGTATAATATCACCTACACGTGATGAAGAAATGATGCATGCACACAACTCAAGCAATGATAGCAATTCAAGCGATATCAAATGGAAAACAATATGATTGAATGTTACTACAATTTGTATGTTTTGGAATATTTGTATGTGAAAATCAAGAATTTTGTTTAATGTACTCGACATATTGTCATAATTGCATGAGGACATGTTGCCAATGAATGTATCAATTATTGTCCTACCCCGGGCTTAGATTGGAGTGCGCGGGCTCCCTCCATGAGCTAAGACTTGCGATTCAGACGATTCACTGGGCGTTCCGTTATTTCATGAGTGAAGTTGTGGTTACTTTGGTGCGCGATGCCGTGTCGAGTACAACTTCATTAAGATGGACTTGCAACGAAGGTTGGTGACTTGACCGAAGAGCTGGTTGGGTGGGTGCCCCACCTTAGAGATGAACGATTGGTGATGATGGGTGTGTCGAAGGCATGTGCACCCAATAGAATGGACTCCCAAGACATGCGACGAACGTCTTATGATGCGGTTGAGAAAGGAAATAGACAAAGGCACAAGTTGGGCGCGTTTAACCAAACGTTGATGTCGACTGGGGAAGAGTGCGCGCTTGGAAGATGAGTGTGCCCCTTGACAAGTCGAATCAACTCGCAAAAGTGGACAAACAACCAAGATCATGCATTGACTTGTGATCAAAGGGACGCGTCAGTTGGAAGAGTCACGTCGCAAGGAAAAGGTGTGCGACTATTTAACCAAGTGTGAGCTGGGCATTTGGGAATTCGGCTAAGGCAGGGAGTTGGGAGACACTTCTTCACAATCGCAAATTGAAGAGTCTGAGGCATCGACCAAAGAGGGAGACGAGCTCTCCCTAAGGAGCCAAGTAGACCCTTAAGGGTAACTTGGGCTGCCTTAGGGAAGAACCTTTGCAAATCTTAGCAAGTCTTTCTCAAGGAAGTTGTTATGGAAAATTGAACTGTGGCAAGGAATGAAGGGTCGCTCCAAGTTGAGGCAAGAAGGCAAAGTCTGAACAGAGAAAGGGGATAGACTCACAAGATAGAAATGCAGGTATCACAGAGATGAAGTTTGAGGTGGTTTATTCTATGATGATGAAGGAAGGATGCACGAAGGTAGCTTACTGAACAGTTGTATGAATTTCGCAACTACTAAGCGAAAGCTCCTTATGTAAACTTTCTTTGTGTGGCACAAGAGTTTGGCTCGGCACAATGTTGATTGGTTTTGTGTAAAGAATGCATTTTGGGTATTAGGTCGGTTTGGTCGCTCGCACATTTGTTTCGTTTGTACTTGTATGAATGGTTTCTTTTACTTTCACAACTAAGTATAAGATAACACAAACATAACATAAGTAATAAACGAAGTTGTAATGAAGTAATGTGTAGTCTGAATCAATCAATTTATTGTGTTTTTACCGATAAACGAACGATTGCGGTGTCGCACAGTGAATGGGAGCGTCAGGTGATTCTGTCGCTCGACCGCATGCTTGAAAGGCTCGTGACAGATGGTATCAGAGCGAACATCAGAGCAAACCGTGTAACTCGTTCTGGTGGAGAATTTAGCAAGCTCATTGAGTAGACATGACGCATAAACTCAAGTAGGCGAGCAAGGTCAGTTTAGGTGCGCTAAACATGAGTGGTTGCGAAGTTAATTCTGTGGTGACGGAGGAACCATCGTCGCAGAGTTGCAACAACGATCACATAAGTGTTTTGAGCAATCGGTGAGCTGGGTCACAGTCGTGACTTAGATGGAAGAATGAATTTTGGTTGCAAAGCGGACAACTGAGCATGATTTATGTCGAATTTTCACTATGTTAGGCTCAAGCATGAGGTTTATTTCATTTTAGCATTTACTTGAACCATAAACAAATGCAGCTACACAATTTACA
>CBVK0101184909.1:0-10052 GCA_900067695.1 Picea abies | reverse complement strand
AACAATATTATTATAAAAAATATTTGATTTTGAGATGATTAATTGAAAATTTGTTAAAAAAACAATTAATTAAAATATATACATATTGGTGCATTGTATTCTTTTGAACTCACTAAATGGCGTGTTTTTATGAATTATATGCACTAATTCAAAAAATTGTGAGAAAGCGTCGTTGCTTTAAACAACATAATGCATGATTATATTTTTATTGCTTCAAAATATTTCGGTGCACATGATTACAATACACACCGATGCATGAATAAGCATAAAAAAACACTCTTGCTTTTTATTTATGTGTACAGACTGGTGCTTTTCATTTATGTGTGTGCACCGATGCATGATACTCAATACTGCACCGGTGCATTTTTACCAATACAAATGCCGAAAAAAAAAACCTCCGCTAAAACCTCCACCTGTCCGAATTTTGTAGTTAAATGGAACTTCTATTAAAACATACACTGCGAATAACGAAGGTTGTAGCGTAGGTTTTATTGAAAATTTTTTTGAATCTTGTAACACTAAAAACCTCCGCAAAAACCTTTGCTACAAGGTGTTTTCCTTGTAGTGATGTGAGTCAAATACATATACAAATAGAAATACAAATATCTCTATATATATGAAAGCGAGAGATTAAAAATGTATGCCTAATATAAAAGCTACTATATAAAGAGTTAAAAAGAGGGGTACTGGATTTAGATATAAATACAAATACTATGTATATGATGTTTACATATAAATATCGTTACAATGCAAATATAAATATCTTAACAATAATCAAAATTGTATTTTTACATATCCACATCTGCATAAGTTAATAACTATTAGTTCTATGGAGTTGAGTGAGATTACAACTATCCTAAATCCATCTTAAATGATAAAAAAATTACACCTCAAGGAATTTGATTTCTCTCTATACTTAATAGATCTTGGGTTAACATGGATCTATATTGGTAATTATAATATATATATATATATATATATATATATATATATATATATNNNTATATATATATATATATATATAACATTCTGATGGATATGATTTAAAATCCAAGTCCAAGGTTAAATATTCAACTTTTAACTTTTGTGGTTGTATCCAAGTGACTAACTATAAATTTTACACTCCAAATGCCACATATCTATTTGGCTACATTATAATAAGAGGGGCATCTTTCTTCTAAATCTCTTGGTTCTAGATTATGCAAGCTAATGTGTTCATCTTGGTCCATGATGTACATCTAGACCAATAGAGTTGTTGGGAGGAGTACCTTCCTTTGGTTGAGTTTTCCTTTCACATTTTTCTTGGCATGGTGCCATAATGAGTTCTTATATAGGATAGTCCTTGTAGGACTCCACTTATTTCGGATTGATTCTAAGACTATATCCTCGTGGGACAAAAAAATTATCCAAGGAATGGAAGATACGATAAAGATGATTAGGGAGAGGTTGAATGAAGTTTGCTACCATTAGAAGAGCTATGAAAATTCACATAGGTTGGGCAAATCCTATAAGGTTGGAGTCAATGTCTTATTGAGGGTTAAGTTGTAAAAGGGTTCAAACAAGTTTGGGAAAGGGTCTAAATTGTTACCCTAGCTTGTAGGACCTTTTGATATCCTTAAAAGGATTGGACCTATCACACATTGGATTAATTTTCCACTAGCATTGCATAAAATGCAAAGTGGGTTTCATGTTTATGTTTTATGACTCTTCATATTAGATAGGTCTCATGTGTTAGATAGATTTACAGGTTGCAAATTATGGGGCCCTAAAGATTGATTCAATATGTATCTTGGATTAACACTCTCGACAACTTCGATGCCACTTAATGGATTGGGAAAAGGTTCAATGAGTTTGGCTTGGTCTTTTTGACAATATTTTCAATGAGCAACCTACCTCTAACTCCCTTGTTGAGGCTTAATCATAGTGATAGGTTGCTTTATTTCTTTTTTTTCTTCCAAATATAAATCCATTAAGCTCATGGATTGATGACTTGTGGAGATTTTGATAGGAATAACTACATTGATTTGTTCAATGGACTCAAAGGGGTTGGCAATCCCTTTCTTGGAAAAAAGCATATGATCATGCCTCTTCTTCATTACCCCCTCGAGGAATCCATATGGCAAGGAGACTAGTTATGATGGTTTTGATTCCCATATCATAAGTGTGTATATGATTTTGCATAATCAATCTTAGAGACTAAGTTGGGATCATTTTATAGTTAAGTTGGGATCATTTTTCATAACTATAAAAGATCAAGATCCTTTGAGGTTTGCTTGGTGTTGGGGCCCACCTGGAGGGAATTCTTAGTGTTCTCCTTCTCCAAGTCTTTCCATCAAGTAGGCTTGAGATTCTTCCTACAATTAGCTTGAAAAGACTTTGCTTTTGGATAGGAAGTTGCCACATACCCATGCTTGGAACAAACATTGCAATCAAAAACTATGTGTTTATAGTCTAATAATTATGTCCAACTATAGTTCTCACACTTTGAGATAATTGAATTAGAGAGACCCTTGCTCAAATCAACATAAATGTAGATTTGATCATATGTTGAAAAAGTCATTGAACCATTAACATTGATTTTGTTGACAAACTTACCTAAAATGCTGCTAATAATAACTAATACACTGTCACTCTTATATACAAAAGAGATACTAAACAATCCCACCTAAATTGAAACTTGTGACGATATTTCCAAATATGGGTCGAACCAAAGTACCACATATTTATTAAAATAGATATTTTTTAATCAAAAATCAAAAACCTCTATTGATTGCTTTCACACAAACAATCTAACTCTTCCACAAAATCCAAAACCTCCATTAATTGCTTGTACACACAATCTAACTCTTCCATAAAATCCAAATAAAAAACACCTCAAATGGGTAAATCATGATCACAACTAAAGATATCAAATCACAATCTACTCTTCCATAAAATCTAAGATGAAAAACACTTCCATAAAATCCGAGATGAAAAACACCTCCACTATGAACCATGATCTCAACCAAGGATATCAACTAATCACCAACAAACACAAATGTTGGTTTATTAATTCAATGTCACCTAACCCTTTTCAATTTGCATAAAATGTCAACGTCTTTATCTTTTGTCACCTTTTAGAAGGTTTTATCCCATGTTTTTTCTTCGTTGCTTGGTAGTGACTTTATTCCCCTCCAATTTATTTTTTAATTAGTACCACATAGCGTGTATGTGCACAAGAGTCAACATGAAGTCTACCGCCACCCATAGCCGCTGTAGAGGACTATGCATTGATAGAACTTGTCGTGCACATTTAAAGTTTTCCACAGCCTGCACCTAAACCACATGCCCATGTCCCACATCAAACTATTTAGATTATAATCTCTATCTTTATTTTATATGTTAAAATTTGTAGTGTGGTTTCCTTCCATTTTTCCCACTTGTAAGTGATAGCCATTTATTATAGTATTAAGTTATGGAGGTGTTCTACCTCATGTCATGATCTTAAATTTAACACAATTTTATAACCTTATAACGTTATATTTGATAGAGTGGAATATTTTAATTCCCAAAGTGGGCCAAAATAAGCCAGCGATAATAATAAAGGTGTGGAGCTCTTGAATTTAACACAATTTTATAACGTTATATTTGATAGAGGGGAATATTTTAATTCCCAAAGTGGGCCAAAATAAGCCAGCTATAATGAAAAAGGTGTGGAACTTGATATGGGACATTTCAATGACTATATTTTTATTTAAATCATTATTTTTTAGATTGTGATTTTAACTTTTTTGAATTGATTTATAGATTACATAAAACTTTTAAATAACATTTTACAATTTAAAATAAAATCATATTTAACAATTATCATAAAGAAAGATAGTTTTAACACTAGTTAAAACATGGTTAAAGAAGTATCAATGCCATCTGCTTCAAGTACCATAAAATCAATAAAACTATTCAATTCCTTCATATATCTCGTAAGAACTATGATTTTGTTATATGGAAAACCAACCACTCCTTTAATATAGTGTAAAAGTTATATTAAATTTATATATTATAAATAATTAAGAAAAAATAAATTTATGTTGTAAGGCATTTTCTTTTAACGAAGTGTAATACTTCTAGGTCGAATCTCAACTGTAAATGTAAATATAAATGTATTTAGGTTGGTGAGCCAAAATGCAAAAAGGACAATATATTTGTAATGTAAAGGTAAATGTAATTACACACAAATATTAATGGAAAACACATCACTACGACATACCAATCATGTAAAAGAGTATGGGGGACTAAACTCCACTAGGAAGGGAAAGGGGGCTAAGAGTCTAGGAAGGGGCTAAGCTAGAGGGCTTAATCTCAAAGGAGTATTATATTATTATTCCTAAAGTCTAAGGATATGGATGTAACTTTATGTTATCCTAAGTTCCTATGGGAAGGGAACGATTTACAAGTGGGGAAAAGTGAGCTCTTGGAAGGCCATGTGTCATGAAGGGTGCATGCAGGTATATTGGGGAACTTAGCTCATTTTGGGGGGATTATTCCATCATCTTTCGTGCACTGATTTCGACTGTCCTGGGTACCTTTCTATTACAATCATTGTACCAGTACATGTACCTTACCTGAACTCAGTTGTTGCCATCATGATACCTGTGCTTGGATAGCTTAGGAGCTGGACGGAAGAAGCAGGTTGTCAAACCCGTGGGATATACAAGAGGCGGTTGTCAGGCCCGTGAGGAATTCTCTCTAAGGGAGAGAATTGTTAGGAATTGATATCCTTAAGGTGCCAAACTGCAGCTACAGGGCTCTGAGACTTCCTGTTCGGCCTGTTTCTGAAGCCCCAGAAAGGAAGTGGGTCAGCTGAAGGACTGTTGAGCATAGAAGGGGCACACTTGGTGGGGTGGGATAGGCATGTGGGGAATGAGGGACTGTAGGCTGTTAGTTCGAGCTAGCACCTGTGAGGGAGTTTTTACTGATGTCGGAGATACATCAACCCGGTTAGGAATTCCTTTACCTAGGTGGAGTTTAGTCTCAGCTCGGGGGTGACCCACTGCTAAGAGTTTCAAGCAGTGTGGTCTAATGCTGGGAGGTACGTGGAAGGTATGCATGTAGTTGGTGATATTTTTACCAAGATAAGTATCAATTTTGTGTTAAATTACATGTTGCATTATTATGTATGCGTTTATTTTTATGGGTTTTTCCTATGTGTGCTACATATGTATTTTTACTATTTTTTTGTATGAATCTGTGCATTTGTAGAGTTGCTATATGTTTTAATTTTGTATACAATTCAAAAATTTTATGTGGCATAGCCTAGTTGGATGCTGGGGATGCTACACGAAGCCATTCCACATTTCGTCTCTCAAACCCTCTTATGTTGGATGCACTTCATAATTTGCTTCTTGCATGTTTAATACTCTATGACAAAACATAATCAATATAATCAATATAATGGTTTCTTGTTGTTCCATTAATTACAAAACAAGAGAAGTTAAACAACATAGCTACTTACAAATTATTCAATTAAACATTTATGCTTCATCCTGTAGTTACAACCCATGCTTAATACAATGCCCATTAATTCATTGGTTGACTCTTCTTTGTATGTTAGCAACAATTAGAAGACATCCATGGACAAGTGTAAGTCAATTATTTAAATATAAATATTACAACAAACATGAAATATTAAGTAAGGTCGAAAATGTAACTACTCACAAGCTTTGCTATCAACCCTTTTATTCCTTCTGAGCATCCTGTCTTATGTGCTGAATGGATTCCATTTTTATTTTATTTTTTGGAACAAAACAATTGAAAATTAGTATTTCATTCGATAATTAAATTCGATGTACATAAAAGAATAAATGAATATTTACATATCTGTGATGTATGTTGTTGTTGGGATGGCTCCTCATGCATTGCAATTATGTTCATTTATTTTACCATATCCTTGTACGCTTTTATGGACATCTCTATCAACATGTATCATGTTTCCCCTCATTTATCTCTTGAAATTTTCATAATCTTCCTAAAAAATGAAAAAACACAATATTGTTTTTTTTCAAATCAACATGAAATTAAATATATCAAAAAAAATAGTTGGGTAATTTTTGGACATATTATAGAAAAACAATTTTTGTAGTAATACTTTTTAAATGATTCTTTTTTGGTTATTGTAATTTTTTTCTATTGCAAGTCTCATGGGTCTCATTGACCATTTCTCCAAAAATGCTTCCTATAGTTTATGTATAATCCGATTCTTGGAGTCATTGGATTGATTTTTGTATTGTAAGTGGAAAGTATGTCTATACGTTCTTTCCACTGAATCCCTTCAAGTTATGTAAAACACTTTGTTCCTCTCATTAATTTCTAGCTAGAAAAAATTTTAGGGGCTAAATTTCGCCCATGGGCTAATTTTCCATGTTTTTTCCAAAAAAATGATTTGCCAATTTCCATTTTTTCTAAAAATGATTGACTGAAATTTTATAGGATAAAATTATTTTACCTTAAAAATCATCAAAAGGTTATATAAACTATATAAAATCCTTAGAAATTTTAATACTTTTACAAAAATATCACCAAACATTTTATAGTTTGCATATTAAGGACTAGTAAGATTCACCAATGTTTCTACATTTTAAGATATATTTCCCTCTTTAAAATTATCCCTACTAACACCACTCCAAATAAATTGAGGACCAAGACATTATTTACATCGTTCATAATTTTTATATTCTTAGTGCGACATTATGTTTTGACATTATCGGTCCCTGCACAACATTAAAAAAATGTGAAATAGACTGTTTAAAACATGTTAGTGATTAAAGTTAAGAAATTCATTTTTAATAAAAGGTCAAAGAAAACTTCATGTTGATTACCTTTTCTATCCATCTAATCCCTCTCTTTGCAACGTTTCCATAAAGTTTTTACACTCCTTTGTACTCATATTGCGAACAATCTTTATCAAGTTTCTTCAAGTTTTTGCTTTGCTTGACACACCTTAACAAATACACATAATTAATTTAAACTTACATATAATTCAAATATATTAATTTTTTAATAAAATTTAAAGAACTTGCCTTATTCTCTTGTTGGGATGAGCTACCATCATGTTCACTGCAATAAGTTGTTTTTCTTGAACTTCTATTGACCATTTCTATAAAATAAAAAGACATGGATAATCACATATAAAAATCACATTTTTTTTTTAACAAAATAAGATTTTGGTGCATATAATAAAACAATATGCATTGATGCATTAATAATATGTATACACATCGATATATGATAATTGTACTCTTATGAATTCAAAAGTGTTTTGTTAACAAAATTTTATATTCATGTGGTGCTTTATAAATTAATAGAAGAATAGATGCCTAATCACTATTTATTATGCACCGTCGAACCTGTGAACAAATTTAAAACATGATTTTTTCGATATTAAAAATAATGTTGTTTTTATTATAAACTCAATGGTGTTGTTGACAAAAATATGCACATCGATGCAATATTTCTGTACAACATGCACTACAAACCGCATAATTGTTTTTTTGAAAGAAATATGACAACGATTGGGTTTGAGATCCGATGCAATGAATGGTCCCATTGCAACAAATACGAAATGCCCCATATATAAGTAAATAAATCCTTTAAAGATCTATTACCTGAAAAAAATCTCATTGTGAAATATAGAGAGGGAAAGCAAGACAAACAACAAGGAAAATAGGGCTTCAAATGTTGAAGGTAAGAATGAAACCGTTTTATTTTTTTGAAAATGCACTGCAAATTGCTTGAATCAAATAGGGGAGATATTGAGATGATCAATTGAATGAAATCACTTACCTGAAATTTCTCCTCTACATATTTGTGTGTGACCTACAATGATCCCTTTCAAATTTGGCTCTTCAAAAAAATCTATGCACTCCAAAGTCTTTGCTGGTAGATCTCTCTTGCACAATTCTTCCTTCTAAATTTTGGCTAAAGAATGAAATAATAAATAGAGTTCTCATTTATAAACACATACATTTAAAAAACTGAAATTCCTGCTCATTTTTTCATTGTATATTTCAGCGCATTGATGATAGACACGCACATTGGCTTTTTTGTAACTCACTTTTTCAGTGTGTTATACAATTTATGGCACATCGGTGCAGTTTTTACATAAAATCACATCGAAAAACAAATCAATTCACAAAATATAATTGCAAACATTCGTATTTAAATTTTGCATAGGTTTTTCTTTGTAGAGACAAAAATAGAGGTCACTATTCGATGCCTCTCATAATTTTGCACACTTATGCATTTTATATATACAGATGCACCGAGGCATCATAATATAATTAGGCACACTGTTAAATTTTAAAAGGCATTCTAAACTATGTTATAAGTTAGATT
Organism: Picea abies; assembly: GCA_900067695.1. NCBI lineage: Eukaryota > Viridiplantae > Streptophyta > Pinopsida > Pinales > Pinaceae > Picea > Picea abies. The sequence continues at coordinate 1,682 of CBVK0101184909.1, read as the reverse complement.
GTTCTATGCTTCCCAAACTTTTTTTAAAGAATTTATTCATATATGTGAGGCCAAGAGTGGGTAGGAATCGTAACTCCATGGGATGATTATTGCATTAACATAAGGCTCAATAAATACACAAAGGTGCAAATTTTGATATTCTCCAATGTATGAATCTTCCTATCACCTATGACGCTTTATATGTACATTACTTTTACAATTAACAACCACAAATGATTATGTGTCCAACATTCCCCCCTTAATCTGAAGGGGTGTTTATGAGTCCAAGCATCATTCTGAACTTTTCAATTTTTTCTCTTCCAACCGATTTGGTGAAGATGCCTACAATTTGGTCATTTGTGGAATAATTTCTTAAATCAATAGTCTTGGTATCTACATGATATCGAATTAGGTGATACTTTGTGTTGATGTGCTTGGTTTGATCATGGAATCTAAGATTCTTGGCCAACATGATTGCATAAGTATTGTCAACTAGAAGAGGAGTAGAATTCACTTGTTTCTCCTACAAATATTCAAGTATTTTTCCAAGCCACACAATCTCCTTTGTCTCTTATGCAGCTACCACGTATTCTACCTCTATTTTGGAATCTGTTGGAATTGATTGTTTGTGTGATATCCAGAAGACAACTGCTGATCCAAGACTCACGAGATAACCTAAAGTTGACACTCCAGTTTCCTTATCTCCATCAAATTCTGAATCAGAATATCTGATCAAGTTGAAGTCATCCACCTTAGAGTACCTAATTCCAAAATCTTGAGTTCCTTTCAAGTATTTCATAACTCTTTTTGCAACAAACCAATTTCCTTCGCAAGGATTTTACATGAACTTGGAAAGAATCTCAACAAGAATTGAAATTTTTGGTCTGGTGGTAGTAAGATAGATAAGACTTCCCACAAGTTGTCGATACTTGGTTTCATCCTCAAATACATTCCCTTCTTTTTATGTGAGTTTCAAATTCTGTTCCATTGGAGTAGAAACAAGATTGCACTCAACCATGCCAAACTTGTTCAACAATTATCCAATGTACTTTTTTTGGGAGATGAATGTGTACTTTGGATTTTGTATCACTTCAATCCCCAAATAGTAGTGAATATGTCCCAAATATTTCATCTCGAAGTCTTTCTTTATGGATGCAATGCAGTTCTCATTATTCCTTGTTATGAACATATCATCTACACATACTACAATATCACAAAAAAAAATTCCAACTTTCTTGATAAACAACGTTGCATCGTCAACATTGAAATGCTTGAAATTTAATTTCAGAAGATGCTCAGTTGGATTTTCATACCATGCTCGCGATGCTTGTTTCAAGCCATATAAGGATTTGATGAGATTGCATACCTTATGTTCTTTCCCCTTCACAAAAAATCCTTCTGGTTGAGACATGAGCACATTCTCTTTCAAGTCTCCATTCAAGAAATAAGTCTTGACATCCATTTGATGAATTTTCCATCCATTTTGTGTTGCCATGGAAAATAGAGTGTGGATGGTAGTCCATTTTTCCATGGGAGCAAAAGTCTCCTCATTATTGAATTTTTGTCTTAAGCAGTTAATTTGATTAGTGTTCTTTTACTTTTAACAATGTGCACAATAACTGCATATAAAGAATCACTGAAAGAATAACATACACAACATACACAAGATTTACCCTGGGAAAACCCTCTAGGGGAAAAACCCA
>CBVK0101184832.1:0-15733 GCA_900067695.1 Picea abies | reverse complement strand
AGCTGCTCAACTAGAGGTTGCCCCCTCGAAGATGTCTGTGAACATTGATTTTAGATTCAAAGTGCTATTTTTGTTGTTATTCTTATATCATTTCAATGTTACTGTGGTGAATGTTCTGGTTATATTGTTGTTATTCTTCCATTACTAGCATTTTATTTCTGTTCTGCATACATTTTATATCTAGTATATTACAAGTGGTATCATAGCACTTTCCTAAGGAAAAAGTGTGGGTTAATTTTTTTTTTTAGGGTAGAAACGCATTTCGACGTCTTTAAGCCACATAGATCTGTCGTTACGTGAATAAACCCGTGGTTGAGGGATTCATACACACAGGAAATACAAGTGGTACTTAACCACACATTTGTTGGCCACCCTTGTAACCCTTGTTGGTACCCCTTCGAGTGGTAGTGCATCAGACATCACCTATGTACGGATTGACCTAGATTACCTGAAGCCCTCTTTAGATAAACTGATCAACCACCTAACTACTATAGTGTCACCGAGAACAACACTCGGGAAGATACTCTCTAGTACCTGGGTAGTTGGGTAGTACAGATAAGGGTACGGTCTAGCCTCCTTAGTTAGTGCACTAAGATATTGGGTTGAGTACTACTGTTCGACCCTGCACATATATCATAGAGCTATAGCACAGGGAAAACACTTGTCTGTAGAACCCTTGAATACCTAACCCTTGTCTTCCGATCTCACCTGAAGCCCTCTTTAGATAAACTGATCAACCACCTAACTACTATAGTGTCACCGAGAACAACACTCGGGAAGATACTCTCTAGTACCTGGNNNNCTATAGTGTCACCGAGAACAACACTCGGGAAGATACTCTCTAGTACCTGGGTAGTTGGGTAGTACAGATAAGGGTACGGTCTAGCCTCCTTAGTTAGTGCACTAAGATATTGGGTTGAGTACTACTGTTCGACCCTGCACATATATCATAGAGCTATAGCACAGGGAAAACACTTGTCTGTAGAACCCTTGAATACCTAACCCTTGGGGATAAAAACATAAACAAATTAAAACAGATAATATCTATTGTTCGATCAAAATGTTGGGGGGCAGAAAGCTATCCCTACTGTAGTTCAACCCTATCCAGGAGTGACTAATCCTATCTGGGGTTCTAGTCAAACTACTCAACCCTAAACTCAAGGTCAAAATCCTTGGGGTTATTATCCGATTCAACCACCATAGGGCCAACCTGGATCATCTCTCTGGGGGCAAACTGCATATGCTCCCACTGGTTTGTCGACTGGGCTTCCACCCCAAAGTCACCAATATCCACAAGTGAATCGGCAATTGCCTTTTCTTGCTACTTTGGATTTGCCAGACTTATCTAGGATTCTTAACGATCCTATTCGTCACTCTCCCCAATGGTCTGCTATTCCTGCAAAGCTTCCATCAGACATTCCCAAATTTGATGGGAAGGCGGGAGAGGACCCAAATAATCATGTTATGACTTTCCACTTGTGGTGTTCATCCAACTCGTTGATGGATGACTCCATTAGACTGCGTCTTTTTTAAAGAACTCTTATAGGAGCTGCTGCGAAGTGGTATATTGAATTACCACGAGGTTTCTTTTCCGATTTCAACACCCTTGCGATGGCTTTTCTGATACATTACCAGTTACCAATCCGTTACGATACGGGAACTGAGATTTTAACCTCTTTCAAACAAAGCACAAGCACTCACATATTTGATCATATTCATGAGTGGCAACGAAGGAGACGTCTCATCAAACTCGAGCTTCCTGATCAGTTACTGGCAGAATGGTTTACAAAATCTTTTGTAAACAAAATTGGAAAAGACATTTCTATGGGCGGTGTTGTCACCGAAGAACAGGCTATTAGCCGTGCTCAGTATCTCAATCTTGTTTATTCGCAAACAGGAACTTTGTATGATTTACTGCCCGATCTACCTCATCCTGGTACTTCTACTACTTCCACTACTCCAGCTGCCTCACATGCAGCTGATGGTGTGATTGGTTCCACTCATAGCCACTCGCATTCCGTGTCCACTCCAACCACAAAATCCAATTCTTCTAATGTATAGAGTGCTCTGTCTCCTGCTCCTCCCACCGGTAAAACTTCAGAAGTGAACATTGTTCAAACTACGTCGGCTGGTAAGACTAAGTCCAGAAAAGGGAGAGGCAAGAATAAGGAGGGTAAAAACAACAATCCTCATGAACAAACCAAACCACCTCCTGCTGATGAACGAGATAAACGCAAGCCACGCTATCCTTGCCTTATGTGTGGTGATGATCACTACACGAAGGATTGTCCAAGATGTGCTGAGGTCACCAAGTTCCTTCAAGGAACACCGAAACCTTCTACGCCGACTGTTTTGTCTCAACCTTTCTCGTCTCAATAGCAGGCTTCCTTGGTCATCCATGACCAACCATCTACCTCTACACAGTCCTATGTTTTGATGTGCATGGGTGATTCTACGAAGAATAATGTTACACTTACCACTAGAGCGAAAGACTATACTCCTGCTAAAGAGAAGGTTGATGACTTACCTCCCGATTTGGTACAGCCTTCTCCACCCAATCCACCTACCACTGGTCCTCTTCATATCGAATGACCAAGTCTTGATACAGTTTTACGACCACCCAAAGGAGTCGTTAAGAATTCGACATTCAATCCTCATGCTAGGGAAGCCCAGAACTATAGCATTGTCGAAGATCTGGCCCAAGCACCCTCAGTGATGTCTGCCCTCAAAGTTCTCCAGTCTTGTCCTGCACAACTGAGAGCTCTGTTGAAAGAGATAGGTGGAATTGATCCTACGGATTCCAATTTGATAGTCTTTAACTTGGATGATCATATTCCAAGGTTACCCCCTCAACTTGCATTCCAAATACAAGTTGTCATCGCCGACAAGAGCATTTGTCGGACGGTTGTTGATGAAGGTGCCTCTACATGTGTAATGTCTTTTTCTTGTTGGAAATCCATCGTCTCTCCACCATTAACGGAATCACAAAACACTTTGCGAGCCTTCAATGGTTCTGGTTTTAATCCATATGGTGTTCTTCCGTCGTTGCCTGTTACTTTAGAAGGTAAGACCGTCCAGATAGAAGTGGAAGTTTTTGATACTCCTCTGGATTATAATCTCCTACTTGGACGAAGTTGGGTCGATTCTATGCGTGCTGTCGTGTCAACCCTTTTCTGTGTCCTACATTTTCCTCACCAAGGCAAAGTGGTCACGGTTGATCAACTTTCTTTCTTTAATGCCGATACTCGCACAGGCAATGTACCGTTTATAGCCAACACCCTGTCGGGTTATGAGAATGTTGGCATCGATCTTTTAAAAGACTCATCATTAATGGGAACTTTTCCCATACCACCACCACCCACTATTCCAAGCCTGTTAGTTGAATCCATCAACATGATCTCTACCGTGCCTCGTGAACTTCCCGTGTCTATCGACCCTTGGGTAGTCCCTGATCCTGGAGATCATAGTAAGACAATTAGTGATCTTTAAATATGAAGAAATTGGTTTTTATTGCTCAAAATATAAAACAAAATTTCAACTCTGCGTTGTTCGCAGGTGAGGTATTCTACACAGTGCGGGTTTCCCGCACCCTGTGTTAAGCTTGACTGCGGGAATATGAACTTCCCGCAGACCCCGTATGGGTAGCCTGCGGGAATCTGTCGTGCGCATAGGGTTTCAAATTTTGGCCCAAAACTTCCATTTTTTACCAATGAAATCATAAAATGAAACCATGTAGAGCTAAGGAACTGAATGCTTACCAGTTTGGTCCAAGCGGTTTGTGGAATGGTGCCCCGGAGCTCCCAGAAATTAGCGATGAAGATTAGAGGTAATTTGGAAATTTTTGCACTCAAAATAGTGATTAGGTAAAAACATATGGTAAAATGAATTGTAAAATTGTTTTATTCACTTTTTACTATGTTAACAGTGGGTTTTTCATTTTTATTTTCATTATTTTGCCCATTTAACCCTAATTACTAATGCGAAAGTGAAGAAATGACTTGCAGGCGTCTAATGAGATGATTATGGATCCAAAACTTTTTGAAGTGTGGTGTGTTTATTTGGTTTTCTATGGTTTTAATCTAAAAACCTCGAGTGACTCTTATCCGTTCTAGCACTTGTGAAAAATTTAGAATGTGATCGAGCGTTGTTTTATCTCTTTTCCGGGCTCGATGTGGTTACACGAAAAAGGAACCCCCCTAGAGTTGACTTTAAGCCCTTTTAAAGACTCCCTAAACATGAAAAGATTGTTGAGCGACCTTGCTATTTTCATGCTCGTTAAAGTATTTGAACTTACGCATCCTCCGAGCGATAGTTTAACCATTTTTCGGTCTCGTTGGATTATTGTACGAAAAATGAACTGAGAGAGTTCTCTTTTAAGTGTTTTTCCAAACTCTATAATCCTGAAAAACCTTCGAGTTTTCTATCTCTGGACTCATTAAACAAACATTGACAGACCCATGATGGGATCGAACCACTCCTTCTTAGGGTTCGTTAAAAATACTCTGAGGGACTCATCCGAAGGATGAGCTTATATCAACAAGCATATGTGATCCTCTTCAAGCTTGCATAAAAATAAAGAGGTACTTGCCAGAAATGGTGGGGGAAAAATTTGGGAAAGGGATGTGTTTCGTCTTTGAGTTAATTGGCAGTAAGTGTCGCTCTTGAACATGACACCCCCAATTCATCATCTGAAGTTGGTTTGGGAAATCCATTTGCCTCTCAATCGATTTGCTTACACGGTCTTTCCATGTGTCATTTTTGAGTTAATGCTGCCAAATCATTGGTCATGTCACCCATATGTTCAATAGTTGTCCATTTGAAAACCTCTATTGAGTCGGCCATCTGCAGTTATCCTTTCAATTTGCGTCGGCCTTCCCTGTGTCAAAAGTCCAATTGCTACATGCTATGTTTCATCATCAAACTCTGTTACTCATTTCGTGTCACTAATGGGGGATACATTAAGGCCCTCCTGTGACGAGTCTTGTTCCGTCGACTTCAGCACATTATCCGGGATTAAGACTTAGAAATCATTAAGTACCTTGAAGCTTGCATGCCTCAATGGCAAGTTTCTCGCTTTCGACAGTAGGTTAACATCATTGACCTCTGGTCACAAGATTCCGTCGGGTGTTCGACATCAACTCATTTATTCACAGTCGATGGATTGTACTATAGTACCTTGGGAATCATTGACATTAATGGTGATCTCCCTCGCACTTGTTAACGGTATACATCAATGACCGGTAATCAAGTGGTGTCTACCATGTTCGACTTCGACATATGTAATCACATGGTCTGATTCGTACTTTGGGGGATAGGTTTGAAGACCCTGGATCATATCTTTACATCCAGGTTGCGATGGAGTATGTATATTTTGCGACACATAGATCCACTGTGTATGGTTCGTGGCTATGTCGTCTTGATTGCACATTTTTCGCACAGATCCACAGTGTATTCTGGTGGCTGTGCTATATTATGACTACATGGATCCACAGTGTATGATTGGTGGCCATGCCATTTTTATTTTTGATGTCATCCGTCTACGATCTGAGTATGGAATGCCTACCTCGGACTTGATATATTTGATATTCTGCTGATGCTTGGTTGTTTGCAGGTCTCTGATTAGATGTGCTCTTAGTTCTTGACACACACATGCAGCTTACAAAGTCTATCGACTGTCACTGGTTCCGCTCTCAGACTTTGGGGGGCATTCTATTATCCACATTTTTGGTCATCAGGATGATGTCATGATAGTGTCATGATAATAGAAAATCAAACTCTTTATTAAGGACATCTTCATGAGAAAGGTTACACTTGTCAGTTTCCAGAAAGCATAGTTTAAAATATGGTTCGCAGGCTGCATATATACTCACCTGCGGGAATCCTTAATTCCCACAGGCTGCCTTCAGCTTGACTGCGAACTTCTCGCACTGTACTTGAATCCAGGGTGCGGACATGTTTTTAAAGAAGGAAAATGGATGAGTTCTCGATCCTTCTAGAAAGAATCTTCTAGAAGAATGAGTTGGCTTTCGAATGGTTGGAAAAATACTGACTTTCCAAATATCTTGGGATCATTCTTTATCCAAGTAACTAAGTTATCTTCTATATATTGAGGAGATTACTCATGGAAAGGGTTAACAAGAACAAACAAGAAAGATTAGAAGCAAGCTAGCAAGAGATTGATTGGAGAATCAGGGCAAGACTGTATGGAGGAATGAAGCTACAGCAGCAAAGGACAATAGCAAAAGCATCTTATGTAGTTGACTTTCTTCATGCATGAGTAAGTGTGTGTGTCAGATCTAGGTGCCATTGAAAGAAGATCTACGACATCAAGGCTCAGGTTGTATATTTCTCTTTCAGTTAATTCAATACATGAATATGTCCCTTTCCCATAATGATGATGTCATCTTATTACATGATTCCTTGATCACATGTATAGACTAGGTATTGAATACATTAATTTGCTTGTACTTCGATTGGTTTGTACTGTTGTGATTGGACAACACAAGAGCATCGAAGCGGAGCAAGGAACAACAGAGATTTAAGGAGAGCGTTCATAAGGTATGTTCACTTTCCATTTCTCTTAGTTCATTCAATAATCTAGATCTAGGGAAAGAGTAGTATTATGTCTCGTTTTGTTCTAGATCCAGGTGGATCTAGCGAGATTGGTCTGTGTCCGCACTCACGAATTTATCCATTAACACTCAACTCCATGCAATACAAGAAACAAAGACACCCTCGGTACCGCAAGACCTACAAGCCATCCTTTCTAAACATCAATTGGTATTTTCCACTCCACAAGGCCTCCCTCCTTCCTGTGTTGTTCATGATCATTCCATTCCCCTTGTACTAGGAAGCCTTCCTCTCAATATTCATCTGTATCATCACCCCTTTTCCAAAAAAAATGAAATTGAGAAAATGGTCCAAGAACTCCTTAATGCAGGCATTATGCACCCTAGTACGAGCCCCTATTCATCTCCTATGGTCATGGTCCTGAATAAATAATTTTCTTGGCGAATGTGTCCTGACTTCTGTGCCCTCAACAAACTTACCATCAAAGACAAATTCCCCATTCCTTTCATTAATGACATCCTAGATGAATTGAGTGGTGCCCAATTCTTCACTAAAATGGATCTTCGTTCGGGCTACCACCAGATACGTATCAAAGAGGCAGATATCCCCAAGAATGCCTTTAGAACTCATGAGGGCCACTATGAGTTTTTGGTCATGCCCTTTGGCTTGTGTAATGCCCCCTCCACCTTCCAAAGCCTCATGAATCACGTCTTCCATCCTTTTCTCCACCATTTTGTCTGAGTTTTCTTTGATGATATCCTCATCTATAGAAAAACCTGGACATACCATCTTGCTCATGTGGATCAAGTTCTTCATCTACTCTCTCAGGACCAACTTTTCCTAAAACAGTCTAAATGTGCTTTTGGTGCCTCATAAGTAGAATACTTGGGTCATCTAGTTGTCAAAGATGGCATCAAGGTGGATCCTAAAAAGATTAAATCTATGCAAGACTAGCCTCACCCAAAGACTCTTAAGAGTTTGTGTGGATTTCTAGGCTTAACAGGGTATTGTCGCAAGTTTGTTAAGAATTATGGGAAGATTGCAACACCTCTCACTGCTATCCTAAAAAAGAACTCTTTCACTTGGACTCCAGCCACTGCTCAAGCTTTTCAAACCTTTAAGATGGCCATGTGCACCACTCCAATCCTTGCCCTTCCCGATTTCACAAAGATCTTTGTGTTGGAATGTGATGCCTCAGGGAAAGGAATTGGTGTTTTCCTTATGCAAGAGGGTTGACCTTTGGCCTTTACCAACAAGCAACTATCTAAAAGAAATCTGGGCAAATCCATCTATGAAATGTAAATGTTGTCTATTCTGCATGTCGTGGATTTGTGGTGTCCTTATCTATTGGGGCAATGGTTCAAATTAAGACAGACCATCAAAGCCTCAAGTATTTTCTGGAACAACGCATTTCTTCCCCAGAACAACAAAATGGGTGACTAAACTCTTTGGATATGATTATGAGATCATTTATAAGAAATGAAAAGACAATGTGGTTGTGGATGCACTTTCCCAAAAATATGAAGATGAAGGATCCCTTTTTTCTGTTTCATTCATTGTACCAGATTGGCTCCAAGCCATTTGCCAGGAATGGCTACAAGATCCCAAAAGTTCGCAGTTGATCCAACAATTGCAGTCCATTGCTCCAACTTCCCCAGGGTACTCTTGGTTCCATGAGGAACTTCGATACAAAGGCCATTTGTATTTAAGTAAACAATCAAAGCTTAAATCCATGGTACTTTCTAAGCTTCATGCTACACCCACAATAGGGCACTCTGGGTTCACCGAAACCTATGACAGGGTCAAACGTTCCTTTTTATGGGATGGCATGAAACAAGACATTCATAATTTTGTAGCTGAATGTAACATGTGTCAATGCAACAAGGGAGAAACAGTCAAATTACCGGGCACACTACAACCACTCCTAATTCCACCTACTATTTGGAAGGATATCTCTATGGATTTTATTACCGGCTTACCCAAATCGGGAAATAAATTCGTCATCATGGTGGTTGTTGATCACCTTTCCAAGTATGCTCATTTTTGTACCCATCAGCACCCATTTACAGCATCCATGGTGGCTCAAATCTTCATGGATCAGGTCTTCAAGATTCATGGCATGCCTCACTCTATTGTTTTTTATCACGACCCAACCTTCACAAGAAATTTTTGGTAAGAACTATTCAAGATACAAGACACAGAATTGCATCTAAACACAACTTATCATCCCCAGAATGATGGCCAAACGAAAATTGTCAACAATTGTTTGGAAACATATTTGAGGAGTTTTTCCTTGGAAAAGAAAAATCAATGGGCTCAATGGTTAACCCTAGTTGAATGGTGGTACAACCCTTCATACCATACAACTACATGCATGACTCCTTTTGAAGTGGTATATGGACATAAGCCACCTTTAGTTCTCTCATACTTACCGGGTGCCTCGAAGGTCCAGGTAGTTGACCTAAAACTTACATCTCAAGAGGCTATTCTCCATACCCTCAAAGAGAATTTGGTCATGGCATAGAATCGCATGAAGCAACAAGAAGATCAAGGTTTCTTTGAACGTCAATTTGTAGAAGGGGATCAAGTGTTTCTTCGACTGCAACCTTACAAGAAAAGTTCCCTCAAGGTCAAGAATTGTCAGAAGCTAGAACCAAAATTTTATGGTCCTTATACCGTGCTCAAGCATGTGGGACAAGTCACTTATCAGTTAGCTTTGCCTAGCCATTCGAAGCTACATCCTTTTTTTCATGTTTCATGCTTAAAGAAGGTGATTGGAGCCAAGTGCCAAATTCAAACCAACCTTTTAGAGTTAGCTGAAGAAGGATCCATTTGGCTAAAACCAGAAGTAGTTTTGGACCAGAGTGAGCGTCGCCTATGTCAGAGAATCATCAAGGAAGTTCTATTCCAATGGAAAGATACAACTCCAATAGACGCCACTTGGGAACCAACTACCATTCTGCAGCAATTTCCTCATCTCAAGCCTTGAGGAAAAGGTTGTTTTCAAGGGGGCGAACATGTTAGGGTCCTAACCCACACATAGGTAGAAAAATATATTCAGATGTAATAAAGGTCAATATTAATAAGGCCTTTCAATAAAATAGAATAAGGCAGGTGTAAGAAGACCTAATAGAAGCTTCTGCTTCTAGAAGGATCTTCCTCTAGATGCTTCTTTTTAGTATAAATAGGATTTAGTATAAATAGGAGTCGAGGGTATGAGAACCCTAGCTTGGATATTATTGTAATAGAGCTATTCTCAACTCGAAGAGGCCCATGAACATTGCTTTCATATTCAAAGTGCTATTTCTATTGTTATTCTTATATCATTTTAGTGTTACTGTGGTGAATGTTCTAGTTATATTGTTGTTATTCTTCCATTTCTAGCATTTTATTTATGTTCTGCATACATTTTATATCTAGTATATTATAGTCACCCTGACTCTCCTGACCTTTGAAATCCCAACAGGGGCTTAGCATGTGCTAGATCCTCCCTTATCCTCCATCCATATGACCCCTTGCTATGGCCTAGGGCCAAACCTTCCGAGCGCTTCACGATTTCATGTTTTGTGAAGCTCTCTTGCTCATCCTTCCGAAACCTGAACTTGCGAGTTATTCTCACTAGATCAATGGTCCACAATCCCCATGATCCAACAATCCTGATCTCCTTTTCGTGTATCAATACTTCACGTTTCATGAAGTTGGAGGACTACTCACCTCCCTTCTCCCGACATCACCCTAGATAATCAATGGTCCACGCTCTCTCTTCGATCAATGACTGTGATCCTTTCGCAAGTTTTCACTTCATGAATCCTCACGACTCTGCCCTTTGACCTTTCCACTTTGCAAGTCAGTGAAATGTTGATCTCTTACCATGTTCCCTGTCTCGATGGATGGTTCCGATGATTTTGGAATTTCATAACCTCGCTCCTCCTGTGTAATTTCAAAGCTTATCGTTAGTGCACTTTACCTTGATTGGGAGGCTAAAATTATATTGCGCTTAGATCGAATGAATGATATCTTTCCTCCTTTACACTTGCTCCTCATTGTCTGGATGCTGATCGAACGGTCTAGATCTCTCCCCCTGAGCTTAAGCTTTCATCAGACTTAGAAGATTTTATAAAGATTCAAAGGTTTCAACCTTTGTCCTTCCTACGAGTCTATTTCTTGGATCTCGTTCACACTTCTTGGAAAGTGTTATCCCTTGTGAGCTTGATGCCCTCAAAGATTTTGATCTCCCAAGCACTTATTTCTTTTTCGGGAAATTTTTCAAACTCAGATTTAAATATTTCTTGAAAAGAATTCCTCCCACATTCCTGGCATTCCTCTTTTCCAGTCCTTTGACTTCTTATGGAGTTTCTTCGACACTGAGTCAAATTATGGATCTGTGCACCCTTTGCAGTAGATTTTTACGCAAGATATGGATTCTTGCAGATGACTATACACTCCTTGTAGCAGTCACTTTGCACTACTTGCAAAGGAAATCTTATGCTATTTCTTCTGAGCTTTACGAGTCGAAACAGACGATGTCAATGCACTCCTTGTGGATTGTATGCACACCTTTCACTGGCTCACGAAGAAAAGAAATTGAAAATTATACAAACATTTTAAAGATACAGACACTCGTAGAAAAATTTATTCATTCTTGAAAACAACAATAATAGAGAATTGCGAACAACAATAGTCTCACACATTTGGATCAATTTTCCTCGGTTATCTTCATTCAAAATGAAAAGATGATTACAAAAAAATCAAAAACAACAAATATTGTTCAGAAAATTCCTACTTGCTCGCAACCCCCTTTTAGGGCGTACAAGCCTCTCTTTATATCAGAGGGTCCTTAGGGTTTCCCCCCGACTACCCGTCATTCAAAAACAAAACAAAAAACTAACTTCTACCTAATTGTAGTTACATTGAGACTAGGGTTGACTACCCGGTCACGCATGCTCATTTTGTCTCCATGCACATGATCTTTCCTCTTTTGTTTTCTATCAGCTTCAAAAGATTGCAGTATCGGCCAGCATTCAAGATTTTAAATTGGTCCTCAGGAGTTGCGTTGTTCTGCCACATGTACTTTTTGACGATGCTCCTACATCACAATGAATGGGTGCCATGTGGAAACCCATGTTTGATCCATGTGGAACCTTCTCATTCGTCGAATACAATGCCAGGTGTCAATCACCTATTGGTCCGGTTGTCTTCTTAGTCACCACACTTTCCTAGTCACTGTCTATTACCTGTCGTACGTACATTGTACGGGTGTTCCATGTGTCACCCTTGTAGTGGCGACATGCGTCACTCCCAGATTGGTCCACCTGTATCTTCCACATTAGTAAATTTTCCACGTTACTATATGGTCATCTACCAGGTATCACCTCTGGATGTTGCCAAATCAGTGCCAAATGTGCCAGCCACGTCAGTTGTACGGTTGTATGGCCTGTATAATTAGCTGCCACGTGGAACTGTACGTACTTTACAGTCATCATTTTTTTTCATGTTTGTCCAAATGAATAGATTGTGATATCTAGAGCATATGACATCCGTTTGAGCCCATTCAAGTTGTGTTGGATTCATATCGAAGAGGCCTATGAACACGTCCATTTTGAAGCTATTTTGAGCATTTTGGTCATTTTGGTTTTTAGGCCTTTCTAAGCCCCATCAAGCTCCTGGATCCAATTATAGATCACACCTCCCCACTAAAGACCTTTTGGTCCCACAAAAGGTTACTGATCAGTCATCAAGCTCGAGATAGAACACCCAACTTGTTCTCTGTCTTTTAACTCTGTCTTGTGCACCTGTCTCATCAAGATCAACTGTAAAACAATCATGATAACTGATAGCATATTGTTAGCCATTTGTACCTTGTCACATCTTACTAAAGCCACTATCATCCATGTAGACAACATTACTAATGATAGCATAAAAAATATGACTGAAAATGAGTTGATATGTTTGTAATATTTGCACGACATTATCTTATCTTGAAGAAAAGTGTGATTGATTTTTCATTCCACAATCATCTCTTGTTCTTGCTTAAGATTGATTACTTTATTTGAAACAATTATAAGTGTGTTTCTTTCTTTAGATGCCTTTCTTAATTGTTCCATAGTTTGAAGAGAGTTATTTTCCTTTAAATGATGAGCATGAACCACATATCCTTGACCTGATTTGGTTAAATGATATTGATTATTTTCCTTGTAGAATATTTATTTACGATCATACAAGTATGGACTGCCTAAGACCATTCCACATTCACTTAGTGGCACCACAACACATTTTACATTGTCCACAAACTTAGATGAACTTGCAAATTTTAATTTGCACTGATTTGTTATGTTCAATTGATTATTGTTGCTAATCCATTTAAGTATGTAAGTCTTATGATGTTTTTGAGTGTTTAATCCCAACTGTTTAACCAATTCATATAAAATTAAGTTAGATTGAGATCCACTATCTATCAATGTGTCAACCTTAGTGTGCCTCATGATAAATCTTATGTGAAACAATTTACTTCTACAATCAAATCCTTCACTAATCTTGCCTGTCATACCAACCAATGAGACTTTAGATTCATCACCTGAATCTGATCCCAAGTCTGTTGGTCATGTTTTTGTTGCAAATTTTTGCCTCCATTTCTTTTCCTTGAACCACTTTGGTCTCTTCTTGGGATGCAATTGCCAACAACGGTCCTCATCATGCCCTTCTTTCTTGCAATTCTTGCAAGAGGGCTTATCTTCCTTTCTTGCCACTAAATTTTCCTTTTTTCCATTCAACTTCCTTTTGTCCTCTTTCCTTGAAGATGATTCCCCTGACACACCAACCCATGTTTTCCCTGCTTCAATGTATGTCACTTGAACAGAAACCTCATTGAGATTAGTTGGTCCAAACATGAATACAGTGTTTCAAATATGTGTAGGTAAACCTCCTATATACTTCATAAGAGTTTCTTGGGTATGTAAAGGAATATCTACCATCAATTCCATTTTACGAAATCCATCTGTGTATTCTTGCATTATTTGTTGTTCTCTTGGTTTAAGATATTTCCATTCAATTAACACTTTCTCTTTATAACCCAAAGGATAGAATTACTTTCTAAGTGCATAAATAAAACTTTTCCATGATGGAAATACATTACCCACTTGTTGCGTGTCATTTTGCAACTTGCTTTGCCACCAAATGAGTGTTGTGATTGCAATTCTAAGTGATGACAACTTGATCTGAGTTGCCTCATCCTTGATTTGTTGCAAACTACAATAAACCTCCATCTGTATGACCCAATTATCAAGTCTTTCTGCATTAACTTCACCATCATACATGGGTAATTCAAATTTAACATCAAGTTTTAGTAAAGGCATTTCATTCTTATGTTTGTGGACACGTTTTTTTGTAGTTATTTTAGATATTGAACTTGAAGAAGAAGGAGAAGGAGGTGAATATGGTGGTGAAGGAGGAATTTGAGGAGGAACCTCTCCTCCTTCATTTTTTCCCTTTGAAGATTCACCCAGATTTGGTCTCTTCCGTTCCAAGTAATCCTCATACAAAACATTCATCATATTCGACATGGAGAAGAAAGTTTTTCAAAACTCTTTCTTGTTGGCATGTTTATAGGCAGAGTATGCTTGTCATTGATGGAAAGAACAACAGTGATGATGTCATGTTTATAGGAAAGAACAACAACAACAATGGCATGATTACAGGTAGACTGTGCAATGATGACAAACAAGAAAGAAACAATGATAGCATCGAGAATGATGAGACCATGATAAATTTCTATCTACAAGATCAGGTGGACAAGCACAGAGCATGGAGTTGGAGATTCTAGATAGCCATAGGTTATCATGAAGGCTGTAAGGAGCATGTGCATGATTTCTTAGAATCCATGAGTTTGAAAAAGGAATCAAAGCCTAGGAGGAATAGCGTATATATGCATGCAGAGCGCAAGTGTGAGCCAAGGCCGGTGCACTAGGACCGAGGTTAACTTCATTTCCAAAGCTCAAGAGAGATAGTGTTTTTCATAAATGCAGACGAGTCCCAAAGTCATCAGGACTCATAGAAGGATCAAAGATCGAGGCCTTTGACACTTAGAAATTCTTCCAATTTGGGAGGAAGCGTAAGCTCAGGAGGTGGAGTGACAATAGTCATTGGATCAAATATACCGAATACCCAATGTTTGTTAGATCGACATCCAATGACCAGAGGAAGTGCAGAGGAGAAGTATAGATCTGATCCGTTGGATCTGAGCACTGAGGACCAACAATCATCGTATCTAGTATAACTACGAAGAGGATAATGGTCGAGATCCATCCTCCAACTCCGTGAAATGCGAAGTCACGATGACATATAAGTCATTAGATCGATAGGACATGTGGTGAGAGATCAACATTTCACTGACTCATGAAATGGAAAATTTAAAGGTGAGAGTTGTAGGAACTCACGATGTCTGAGTTCACGAGTTGATCTAGACCATTAGATCATGGCAAGTTGTGAGTCATTGATCTGATGCTCACAAATATCAGGAAGGAAAGAGGAAAATACCCAAGGTGCTAGGAGCCACAACAATCTTATTTGTTCATCTAGGAAGGACACATGGTAGCCGATCGAGTAGTCCATAGACATTGTGAAGTCCGAGTTCACGATATTGATCATAGCCATTGGATCAAGGAATGTCATGAGCCATTGATTTGGAGCAGATTTCAAAAAATTGAAAGTCGAAATAAGGGAGGTGAGTAGTGCTCCAACTTCGTGAAATGCGAAGTCCCGATATGATTAGGGCTGTCGGATTACCAAGGATCATGGGCCATTGATGTGGAGTAGGTTTCAGAAAATAAAAATTCAGGAGGAGGGTGGTGAGTAGTCTGTTGGACACACCTACCACACTTAGAGGGGGGGGGGTGAATTCTTTGACCTTATGGGCTTCAAGCCTTCATATAGGGGTCCTTCTATTTCATAAGGCCATAACTCTCAAACCATGAACAGTTATGTGACATTCCACATACCACTGGAAATGGCATGAAAAGCACTATCCATCTAGGATAGTTTCACCAACAACTTCATTTTTCTTCATCTCATTATTCCACATACAAGGATGGGTCCTCCAACCATTCTTCTAGGATAAATCAATCCACAAAGCGTCTTCCTGTGAGGGATTTCACCATAAGGGGACCAC
>CBVK0101184831.1:0-21319 GCA_900067695.1 Picea abies | reverse complement strand
ATCTATACATTTTTCCAACAATGCATTATATACAAATGAAATCACATCGATCCATCTTCATCATGTATCAATGTTAACTCATTGAACCATCTTCATCATATCAATGACAACTCATTGATCCATATTCATCGATGCATTATCATCAAGGAAAATACATATTACATTACATCAATAATCAATCAATCAATCGTTTGACATCAATCAATCACTTGACATCAATCAATCAAACCATTGGCATCAATGACAACATGATCCAACAATATCCCCCTTTGGCATTGATGGCAATACCAACATTGATGTCAACACCACTTACCAATTGTTGATGTCAACATGTAGATAAGGCATGTCTACATCAATAGTCAATGTGACTATCTCTCCCAATCAATAATCATCAATCACATCAGCAATATTCAATGTAACTATCTCTTCCAATCAATAATCATAAATCACATCAACGTGACTATCTCTCCCCCTTTGAAATCAAAGGCAAAGGGCCATTATCCTCTTTGGGCTGCTCCCCTTGCTTGAATTCTCCTTGGGGCTGCTCCCCCTATATGAATTCCTTTGATCTTCCTCTGAATAATATCTCCCCATTTGAACAAGGGATATCACTCTAATGTAATGCTGACAATACATCGCTCATACTCCCCCTGTGACTATCACTCCTCCTGGAATTATGCCTCTGTTCTCTTTCTTCAAATATAGGGATCTTTTCTAGGTATGCATATGATAAATATATCCTCCTAGAATCATGGGAAGAAGAATGACTCCCCCTATGGGTATGTCTCCCCTATATTCTTTGAAATATGAACAATATGATACCATATAATGATCCTTGGACCTTTTCATGCATCAAACTCATGCCACACCAAGCATCATGAAGAAAAATATATGTCAACAATGAAATAAAGAATCATGAGAAAAATATCAACCAAGTACATCTTGTACAAAAATGTGTGCACATCATGCGCTACTCCTATGTACATCAACCATGTACATCAACATCATGCAATGTGCCAAAAGATATCATCCATGGAATGTATTAATCATATGCCTCTATCAATATGCCAACATGTGCATCTACCAATATGCCAACCACGTGCATCTACCAATATGCCAACCATGTGAATCTATCAATATGCCAGCCATGTGTATCTACCAACATGCCAAACACTGTATCATATCACTCATGATATGTCTCCATCATGAACCAAGTGCCATAACCATGTATCAAACAAATACCAAGTGTTGTGCTAATCAAGTAATACCAATGGTGTAGTATCATCAAGCATATGCCATATATGAGTGTACCAAACATGTACATCACCATGCACCAATATCAAAAAATGATGAATCCATCCATGTATGCCAAATCCTCCATAAAATATGTGCCAATCAAACTATTAGTAGTTGCCTCTACCAATGTACCAATCTGTTGGCAACCAATTCATTTTTTTATTATCTTATAAGTTTCCTACACCTATGTTTTGCAAACATCATTTTTTCTTTCGTCGCAATTTTCAATAAACGACATTTTCATTTTTGCGACATTTGCACATTTGTCTTCGTTAAGTTTTCATGACTATAAGCGTGAAAACTTCTCCTTTAGAAGTCGTATTTCGATCATTATTTGAACTGTCAATATCTCTCTTGTAATTATGCCTATTGCGCTTACCTTTTATTGATCATTATACAACTGGAAAGATCCTCTAATCGGTTCTCATACTTTGATTGATTGTATAACTTGGTTTTATTGAGTTTGTAAGGCATTTAGCATTTGGATTTGCACTTTATATGACTTGCCTGATCATTGATTCTATGAAAATGCATAGGGGCTATGATTAATTTTTTTATATATATGTCTTTTGATATAATCCTTATGTTAATCTTTTCATAACTTTTGGCTTGTCGACTATATGAATACCGTTTGGCACCTCGGTTAAACTTTTGATTATATGAGCTGATACATTGGCGCATAGTTGATTTTGGTTTTGATTTATAAGTCGGGTGTTTAAACACTATGGCATAATGTTTGCACGCATTGGTATACACATTTGATTTCATTAGTTGGGCACATGACTCGATGGTTGAACTACTATTATGGATTGAACAACTATGTAAATCGGTGGTTGTACTTGGGTAATGAATATTTTGCATGGCAGACTCCACCACCTTCGCATGCTTGCATTTATGCTTATCCCTTATTCTCGTTCACTTTTGTTATCTTGAGTATCTCTTCTCCTATGTGTGTTGGTGATACAAACCCTCGGCTTACCATATGCTCGGCTCCATGGTACCAGTCGTGCGGGTTGAGCCAAACGACAATCAAGCCTTGTTAATGTTTGACAATGCCCACCAAGATTTGGAGGACAACAGATGGCTTACCTTTATGAAATGATTTGAGGGTTTTAATATCTGTGTAGCACAATAGTTTTCCATGACCTTCGATGGATGTAGAGCCAAGGTGGGCGACGTACAGTTGGAAATTGATGAGAAATTTATCAGTCTTGCCACAGGGTTACCTACCACAGGACAACGTTGGTTTAAGAATTGTAAGGTCGATGAGGTCCCGTGGACACTGTTGTTCCTCTCATGTAAAGTAACCTCATGTGATAGAGGTATGCCCATATCTACGCTCAAACCACGATGGTATGACTTATTAATGCTAGTCAAGAAGTTCGTGACCTGTGAAGGTCAATACGGACTTGTGTTCCTCTACCACCTGCATTTGATGATGATTTTTATAGGGTATCCTTTAAACATGCCTTTCTACTTTCATCGTAGCCTATATAAAATGTCGAAAAAGTTTAAGAGGCAGAAGGATGACAGTAGCCTGTTCCACCTTGGGCTTATCAAACTTGTCATTATTTATCATTTCAATTTGCACGGGGATAGTTTGAGCGCTTTCATTGCTCGGAATGGTTTCAAGGATCCTAACCCTGTACAGGTTGACAAACATATGGTAATTGAAACCAAGGCTGAACCGCTTATACCCTTACATCTCCTACTACCTAAACCCTCGACCGACCCTCCTATTGTTTTACCTAACACTGTAACTAAGAGTGCAAAGGCTATTAAAAATCCTATGAGCAAAAAGCCCAAGGAAAACACTACTGCTAACGCTAAGGGTAAAAGGAATGCCCGGATCATTTCGAGAATGGCCAAAAACAAATCGAAACCCTATTCCGAGTCCAACCCTATCGTCTTAAGTGAGGATTTTGATTCTGATGTTGAACGTTTCTTAGCCAGTGAGTAACCCTACTCGCAGGGTTTATGTCCCGAACCCCCTTATGATTTCACATCAAACCTTACCCCCTGCCTAAAAAATGACCCTGACTACCCGGGTATTAAATTGCCTCGTGAAACCCTCGGTCATTTGGCCAAACCCTCACCTGCTCTTTCTAAACCCACACAGTCACCCTGTGACCAATGCGATTCATGGTTAGAACGATACTACATTGATGCTCCCATACTCCAATCGAAGATTCAATCACTGGAAGATCAAATTGTAGTGCTAAACAGTCAAAAAGCCAAGCTCCAAGCAACAGATGAAAAGAAAAAGACAACCTGCTCCATCCTTTTCAAAAACGTAGAATCATCCATGGCCGTTGTAAATTCCAAATTGGCATAATCAAGCAGCCTCGTCGCTATACAGGTATGGTTTTGACATCGTTTTTGTTTTGTAAATAATCTAGGTTGATATAATGATTTGAATTCAGTTTTTAAATAGCTCAGTCACTCATCCAAATGCCTTTGTCATTCGGTGATCATCTTGTACATGGTTTCGTTTTGATAAAAATAGAAGGAATTTCGATTTGATATATGATTTGCTCATAGATTTTTATTGGATTTGAATGGTTATTCGTTTTGATTTCATTTGCTAAGTTTGTCTGAGTGAAGTAACGAAAGTAATGGTGTGTTTTCAATACAATTCATTTTGTATCTACTCCGCACGGCAAGTTTTTATAATCAATTTAGAATACGATTTTGCTCGGAATCGATCTCATTATCATTTGTATGCTATGATTGGTAAATGTTTTCGGGAGGATACTTGTTACGATATGATGTGTTATATGATTTTCCAAATCATGAGTACCACTCTGTTCAATTCATTTTGGTTAGAAATACTCTGTTTTTATAAAAAAAATGATCTCATTTAACCTGTGCAAATACGCCCGAATTATGGAACAATGACTATTGTTAAACCCAACCGATTGATTCGCTTGATCGGATCGTTGTTAGTTCGATCATTTTTAGGAATTGGATTCCGATTATGATTACTACTTTGTCTGGTTTTAAAATTGTAAAACTAATTGGTCAAACCCAGTTGTGATTCGTTTGATTGGAACAATCTCGTTTTGATCAAAGTCGATCAATCCTATTTGCCCAATTTGAAATAACAAATTACGAATTTTGTTGCTAATCAATCGATCCTGTTACGATTTTGTTTAAATTGATTTTTGCGCCAGTTTGAATTTTCGTGGCTATGTCAACACAATGATAATGATTTGACAATGATCTTGTTTGGTTTCAATCATATCCCTTGCTGATGAGATAGCATAACAATTGTATGCTATTTGTAATGATTGTTTCGATTCCAAATTGATACCAAACGATTTCACGATGGTTGAATTATGCTTTTGTTCATTCAATTTTGTGGTGACACAAGAAACAGAATATGCCCGTCTCTATAGGCATTCATTGATTTGGATCTTGTTTAGTTTTGAATGATATAACAACTTCAAATTAAATGGTTCATTTTCAAATGATTATTGATGTCAATTAAATTGAAATCTTGAAAAGATTTTTTTAATTGATTTGAATGTTGATTCTGTACCTTATTTAGACCAGCTACAGAATCCGACAATTCTGTAGCTAGTCTATAGAATTAAATTTTCTATCATTTTATTAATAAAAGATCCTTCTAATTTGTTCATTTTTTGTCCTTTTCAGGTGAATTCGAATTGCATGGGACCCGTTGGGCAGTTTAGGGGATATTTGGATGTTTTAGTTTTATTTTAATTTCCTAGTTTAGACAACTTTGGGATATTTTCCTAGATTTCATGTAAACAGTTTTATAACTTCCACGGGGAGGTTTTACCCTATGGAAAACCTTTAAATACTTATTATTTTTGTAATAAGGATCATCCTCGCTTGTGGGAGAAATAGGATAATGGACATCTAATAGAGATTGAGACAGAAATTGATGTTCTGCTACAGCTTTAGCTTTTCATAATATCAATCTTTTGTTTCATGTTTATGTTATCAATTTGCATTTGATTAATGACTACTTTAGCTATCTTAGTATTTTGCAAATGATACGAATTAATTAATATGATCCATGTCTGATTTCTTCCAGTACTTAAAAACATAGCAATTACTTGATTCAGTTTGTGAATGATAGATTTCTTTTCTTCATCAATTGAATTATTAAGTATAAGTGTTTGCATACAGGTTTACCTAATTGTGGGGATTATAAATCATATAATTGTTGTGATTTTTATGTCTTGTTTGTCCTGTAAATAAACTTAAAGAGCACTACAACTGTCATTTACGAGAAGCCTCTGGATTATTTGGTGCGAGTTTCCTTCCTCTGATCTGCTACCATAGTCATCATACACGGGACAAGCATGGAGCATTTCCAGGTCAATTTGTTATTTATTTGTTTAGTATATTATTAGTATTTTAGTTAGATATATTTGTAGTTTAGATTAGTAATTTAGTTTAGTTATTTTTCTGTTTTATTTCTATTCATAAAATTATAAAATCAATAAAAATATCTCTCGTTGTCTTAGGGCAGAATGCAAATAAGTTTCTCAGGTTTTAATTGAATCTGTAAATTGTAGATATTGTACATTTTGTGAATAAGTTATATTGCAGTTAGTAGTTAGATAGTTAATTGGTTAGACTTAGTATAGTAGTAATTAGTAGATTGTATATATCGAATTGTTAGTTAGTTTAGTTTGTTTTAATAATTAGTTTTAGTTTAGTTTGTTTAGTAGTTTTTTTTAATTAGATTAGTTTATTAGTTAGTTTTGTTTATTGTTGATTAGTTTAGTTTGTTTTATTTATTTTTAGTTAGATTAGTTAGTTTAGATCAGTCTTCTTTTGTTTTCTTAAGACCTTATATCGGCTAACGGAGCCGCTAAACCCGTCAGGGTGGTTCATCCCAAATGGCTTGGGTTATTAGACAACCCCGAACCGGTTCCACTCTCTCAGTTGATGGACGGTCGATTTCGCCCGTCAACAAATTGTGCTAGAAGGAGGGCCTGAACTTAATTAATGGCATGAGGTGGTCGCAAGACTCCTCCCCCCCCTAATCACTCACCTATAGTGACTAGAAGAAGTTCACATGATAATATTCCCCTTCAAACAGTAGCTACTTCAACCGACGATCCACAGATCATAGTTGAGCCAAAAACCCCTAATCCTACAGGTGGTGACATACAAGAGATTTTCCATCAATCTCTTATTAAAACACATAGTACCTTAGCTCATTTTAGGCAACCAAACCATCTGTGGGGTCAACATTTAGAATTCTCTGATATCAGAGAACAATTAGGAGACACTAACCTCACTATGAATTGATGCAAATGCGCCACCCAGGCACGTCTGCTCCCACAGGACCTTCTCTTCCTTAGGCTCGAAGAACTAAAATGCTCTTCAACTCCCTTATCGGAAGCTCTCAATACCCACAGAATACTCCATATGATATCCCTACACCAAATCGGGAAATCGGACTTCGCAAGATCGCGAGTCCTGAAGTCACAGGTTCGGGTCTCACAAATCCCCGAAACCCGATGAAGACTCACCAATGCTTTCCTGCTCCTATCAGAAATTTCCGCATCAAGAAATCGACACCTACATTGTCATAGACAACTTACTTCACAAATACCTGATTCCTGATACACCGATACTTCGGTGTGGATGCGACACCTATTCACCTCTCTGACCCTGGTGGTCCCTACTCTGTCCTGGTATCCGTCGGGAAACTGCATATCGGAATATCATGATTCCCATTGTCGTGTGCACGGGACTTTCAATTCCCCGAAATACGATATGAAGACACCTGTTCTCCACTCAAGCACTATGACTGTGTGGTTGTCGTGGTTCAGAGTTTCGTGACTCCTCCTGCAACGATTCTCACAACACTAGGAATCCTGATATGCCAATCCTTGATGCACGTGAGAACTAGCCCTTCCACGTCACTATCTCCCTCAGGTTTTCAAAACCCACAAGGTCTCAATTCTCTTTCTTAGCAAAATCCCGATGGCTCCAATATCCCGATGACTTGGATCGAGACTTCTCCTCTGTACACTTGGGCTTAACCCCTACGCAACTTCTCGAGATCTGACAGCTGACGGGAAATCACTTGCTGATCCAACGGCTCACAATCTTCTGGGCTCATCCTTCTGGGTATAACTGTAACCTCGCTGTTGTTTCGGAAAATCCAACAAATCATGGGATTTTTCGACCCTCACCACAAGATCTGGGTCGTCAGTTTCTCCTCCTTAAAGATTACTTGAGAAGGGCTAAGTATTCCTCCTCAGAACTTGCCCTCCAACACCTGCACTTGCAACTCTTGCTTGAACGTTCCACGACACAAAATTCGTGTGCTCTCCCTTAATGATATCCCAAAGGTTCTATACCTCCTAATCTTTCCCACTCTAATTCTTTCAGAGGGACTTGCACGCATTCCTTGCGGCAAACATACAACACTCCCAAGTGTTGAATCCTTTCGACTCTGCACACTCCTGCAGCAGCAGTCTTCGATTTCCTTATTCTTAGATTCATGACTGAGACTCCCTCTTCAGCCTGTGCACACCTTGCACAACTTCAGCAACCCACTTTCACTTCTGGGTGAATAAGAACAAAAGTTAGACTACATGGGCCTTCATCAACGCACTCCTTGTGGATGAATTTCGACTGCACACCTTGCAGGAATCTCTTGGCTCAGATAGAGAAACAATTGAAACTCATTCCATATCCCCTTCAGACTTCAGTTTGAAACATGAAATCACATACACAACATATAAAAGCAAATGTATGACAAGAAGCAAACATTCATGAACACATCAACAGTATACACAGAGAAACAACACAAACCATGAAATTGAATCAGAACTTTATTCTATTAATTCAAATGCCTGTACATGGGTGTTCTTCATACACTATTCTCTGCTTGCTCTTCTCTTCTCCTAAATTCTTCCATTATGTTACAATGGTACAATGAGGGTGCCTATATCTGTTTTCCCTCTCGGACTCTAAACTATCAAATCTAGAATTAAAAATCCTATCTACCAACATTAACTAAATTAAATGCCTCCTATCTACCTAAGGACGAGAGTGTGTCTCTCAAGGTCCAATACAATATACAAGTGTGCCTTCATAAATAGCTTCATTAAAGACTTTCACAACAATCCCAAAGCATTTTCAAAAATTTGGGTTGGTTTATCCAACTGATCTCCGCTTGATGTGTTGGCTCGCTTAATGAGTTGGTGATGCTCCTGCATCATACTCCTTGGCTTGAAAACTTTCATGGGCTCCTATCCATGAGCTCCTGCACGGTTTGCCCATGTTTTTGTACCATTGCCTCACTTTACCAGCTGGCATCTTCCACTGCATGGACCTTCCATTTGACCAGATACTCGAAGTATTGCTTCCACCTGGTCTTTTTGCTCACCCTCTTGTCGAGTATACCCTCCATCTGTGGCTTCTCTGCAATCGACATCTACTTCTGCCACTGGATCTCTGGCTACTCACCACTTGTTCCTGTTTCCTCAGCTTTGTATGGATACAAATCTGAGACATTGAATATCAGAGATATTCCGATCCTATCGGGTAACTCATTCTCATAAGTGTTTTCTCCCAATTTATTTAGGACCTTGCAGGGTCCAATTTTCTTCATTTTCAGCTTGTTGTATGTTCCCCTTGGGAACCATTCCTTCCTCAAATGCACCAAAAATAGATCACCAACTTCAAACTGAAGTTGTCTTCGATATTGATCTACTCTGTTCTTATACTCTTGATTTGAATTTGTCAGTCGCTGCTTCACTCTGCTGTGAAGTTCTTTCATCGCCTCAGCGAATTCCTCTGCACTAGCGTTGCTAGTAGTAGTCTGTTCTGAATCCCGTAATTCAGAAAATCCTCTTGGATGTCTATCGTATACAATCTCAAATGGGATTTTCCCTATGCTCCTATTCACTGAGTCGTTATATGCAAACTCTACCTGTGGCAACACATTGTCCCAACTGCTATGGTGCTCTGTCACCAAGCTTCTTAGTAAGTCTCCCAGACTTCTGTTGACCACTTCCATCTGTCCATCCATCTGCGGATGATAAGCAGAACTAAATGCCAAGTTAGTTCCTAGCTTCTTCCATAAGGTCCTCCAAACATGCCCTATGAATTTCATGTCCCTGTCCGAAACTATACTTTTCGGCAATCCATGTAGTCGAATGACCTCCTTGAAGAAAAAAATTGCGATGTGTGTTGCATCGCTGGTCTTATGGCATGGAATGAAGTGTGCCATATTTGAAAACCTATCCATGACCAAAAAGATGGAATCAACACCTCTTTTCATCCTCGGCAATCCCAGTACAAAATCCATGCTTATCGCCTCCCATGGCCCTTCTGGTATGGGCAATGGATGATAAAAACCTGCATTCTGCTTCTTCCCCTTCGAATGATGGAAAATCCTACACCTGTCAACAAACCTCTTGACATCTTCTCGCATGCCTGGCCAAAAATATGACTCATTCAGCTTCGTGAATGTTTTGTCATGGCCAAAATGTCCTACCAAGCCTCCACTGTGCTTCTCCTTTAGAAAATTCTCCCTCATGGAGCAATTTGGAATACACAGTTGATTGTCTCTAAACAACAACCCTTCCTGGATCATATAATCTATCCACAAGCCTCCTATCTCTAAGAATGGGATTCTTAGTTGCTTCATATGCGTCTGCAAAATCTACATCTCCCGTGTACATGTCCCTGAGATTTTCAAAACCAAAGGTTTTGACTTGGAACTCCTGCAGCAACAAACATTTCCTGCTCAACGCATCAACCACTTTGTTAGCAATACCCGAAATGTGTTTAATCACAAATGTGAAATTCTTCATATACTCTACCCATTTTGTATGTTTCTGGTTCAACTTCTCTTGTTGAATCACAAACTGTAATGCCTGATTATCATTGTACAGAAAAAATTCCTTTGGAATCAAATAGTGCCTCCATTTTTTCAATGCCTGGATGATGGGGTAGAATTATTTATCATACGCGGAGTATTTCAGTTTCACCTCATCCATCTTCTCACTGAAATATGCAACTGGCCTGTCTTCCTGACTCAAGACTACTCCTGTGGCAAACCCGCTTGCATCACATTTCACCTTAAATGTTTTCAGGAAATCCGACAACACCAACACTGGTTGTTCCATGATCTTTCGCTTCAACAGATTGAAGCTCTTCTCAGCCTCTGCTGTCCAATGAAAAGATTTATTTCACTTTTTCACTGTGTCCATCATTGCTGCGCTAATTCCACTTAAATTCCTAATGAATTTTCTGTAGAAACTTCTCACCTCGAAAATATTTCTCGGTGATGGCCAATCCTTAATTACCTCCACCTTCTCTGGATCAATTCTTAATTCATTTGCTGAAATAAAAAAACCCAAGTAAATGAGCTTTGTCTTCATGAATGAATATTTTCTCATGTTGATCAACAGTTTCTCCTATTGTAGCTTCCTCATCACAATGGCCAAATGCTTCAGATGTTCAGCCTATGATTTACTGTAAATCAGTATATCATCCAGATACACAATGACAAACTTCCCAATGAACTCCTTCAGGGCTTCATTCATCAACCTCATGAAGGTACTTGGTGCATTCATCAAGCCACATGGCATGACTAGCCATTCATACAGTCCTTCGTTTGTCTTGAAGGCTGTCTTCCACTCATTGCCTTCCCTCATGCGAATTTGATGATATCCACTCTTCAAATATATCTTTGAAAAATACTTTGCCCCACTCAAGCAATCCATCAAATCATCCATTCGTGTCAGTGGAAACTTGTACCTGATGGTTATCTTGTTAATGGCTCTGGAATCGGTGCACATTCTCCAACCTCCATCTTTCTTTGGACTCAGTACCATTGGAACGACACACGGGCTTAAACTTTCCCTGACTAGTCCTTTGTCTAACAGTTTCTGTACCTTCCTTTTAACCTCTTCATTTTTCTATGGCGTCAACCTATATGCAGATTTATTTGGAAAACTAGCTCCTGGTATGAGATCTATATGGTGAATTACACTCCTCATTGGCGGCAACGAATGAGGTAATTCATCTACCACAATGTCAACGAACTCTTCCAGCAATTCCTGAATTTCTTTCGGCAAATCATCCACTCTTGTGCTGGTCAAAATGATTCTGGGTTTCTTGACCACAAAGAATTGTGGATATTCCTTCTTCTTCACCTCCGTAAGAATCTCCTTCCCACTCACGAGAAGTACCATGTTGTTCACTTCCGGCTTCACCTCCTTATATTTTATCAGAAGTAACATATGTGTTCTCCCATTCTTCTCTAAAGTATACATATTCATCTTCCCATCATGAGTTACATTTCTGTCATATTGCCATGGTCTACCCAACAATAAATGACATACATCCATGGGAATAACATCACAGAGTACTTTATCATTATACCCCCCTATCTTGAATTCAACTAAACATTGTTTAGTGACACTTACCTGGTGTCCTTTCTACAGCCATGAAACTCTGTATGGGCTTGGATGATCAGTCGTCTCCAGCTCCAAATTTTCTACCATCTCGGTTGAAACGAGATTATCCGTGCTACCACTATCAACAATGACCTTGCACACCCTATCCTTGGTCTTGCAAGCTGTTCTAAACAATCTGGTCCTTTGCACTGAGATTTCCACCTTCTTCTCAGGTGTTAAGAGAACCTTACGCATCATCAATGACCTTCCGTCTTCTGCATCTTCTGCTTCAGCATCTTGCCTCTGTGTCTCGGCGATGTGAGCTTCTCCTCCATCCTTCTTCTTATCTGGACAGTCAAATGACTTGTGTCCATTCTTTCCACACATAAAGCATGTGATGAATCCACCTCTACCTCTTCCTCTACCTCTGGTACGAGGAAATGTGTTATTATTAGCGTATCCTTCGCTTTGTTCTATACGCTGCCCTCATTGTTCAGCGTGTTGGCCTTGCTGTGAACTTCCACCTCTTTTTGTTCTAGTCTGAGGCTTCTTCCAGTCGTCCTTGGATTTCTGGAACCTATCTTGGGCAACTGACTTACCTTTAGTCTGGCTCCTACCTCGGCCTGGCTGTCCTGGTTTACGACTCAACTTCTCTTCAGCTCTCAATGCCATTTGATATGCATCCTCCATCGTTCGGATGGTTGTCATACTCATCTCATCCTGGATATCGTATCTCAAGCCATTCATATACCTGGAAACTTTTTCATCATCGCTCTCCTGATGACCTGCTCTAATGTTCAGTCGATAGAATTCCTCAGTGTATTCTTTTACTGTCATTAGCTTCTATCTCAGGTTCTGCATTCTCCTGAATAGAGTAATTTGATAGTCTCTTGGGATGAACTTGGCTTTCATCTTTGCAATCATTCGATCCCAGCTTTTAATCTTTTTCTTGCCTTTGCAGCATCTATCTGCTTGAAGCTCGTCCCACCATAATGCTACATGTCCCTTCAATTTTGTGATAGCATGCTTAACTTTCTTATCTTCTTCGATATCTTCATAATCGAAGTAAGTGTCAAGAGCTCTAATCTAGTCTAGAATCTATTCTACATCCAGATTCCCTTCATAAGCTGGAATGTCCATCTTTCTTTTTGAACTCATCCGGGCGATAGCCTTAATTAATCGCTCATTGGCTGCATCTTCGGTGGCAACTTCTTCTTGTTGTTCGACTTCAACTTCGCCTTCAAAGTCACTCAGATCTCCAACACTGGCTGTGCATCTCTGCACTGCCTCCATATCTTCTAGTCTCACTCGGAGATCATGTATCTGTCTCCATTTCTGGATTTTGTGCTTGTCTCCCTCTTCTTCTCTGGTTCTCCCTATCCTCTGGATCGAGTGATTGTCTTTCTCTTCTGGGCAGAATGGTGAAATTCTCTTTTCTTCTCTGCTACAGAAAGCAAAGAAATTTTCTTGCTCTGATACCACTCTAACGAAAACGTGCCACCCAGGCACGTCTACTCCCACGGGACCTTCTCTTCCTTAGGTCTGAAGAACTAAAATGCTCTTCAACTCCCTTATCAAAATATCTCAATACCCACAGAATGCTCCTTATGATCTGCCTACACCAAATCGGGAAATCAGACTTCGCAAGATTGCAAGTTCTGAAGTCGTAGGTTTAGGTCTCACAAATCCCCAAAACCTGATGAAGACTCACCAATGCTTTCTTGCTCCTATCGAAAATTTCCCCGTCGGGAAATCAACACCTACGCTGTCGTAGACAACTTACTTCACAAATACCCTATTCCCGATACACTGATACTTCGGTGTGGATGCGACACCTATTCACCTCTCTGACCCTGGTGGTCCCTACTCTGTCCTGGTATCTGTCGGGAAACCACGTATCGGAATATCGCGATTCCCGTTTTCATGTGCACAGGACTTTCAATTCCCCGAACTCCGATATGAAGACACCTATTCTCCACTCAAGCACTGTGACTGCATGGTTGTCGTGGTTTGTAGTTTCACGACTCCTCCTGCAGTGATTCTCACGACACTAGGAATCCCAATATGTCGATCCCCGATGCATGTGAGAACTATCCCTTTCACATCACTATCTCCCTCAGGTTTTTGAAACCCACAAGGTCTCAATTCTCTTGCTTAGAAAAATCCTAATGACTCCAATATCCCAATGACTTGGATCGGGAATTCTCCTTTGCACACTTGGGCTTAACCCCTACGCAACTTCTCGAGATCTGACGACTGACGGGAAATCACTTACTGATCCAACGACTCACAATCTTTTGGGCTCATCCTTCTGGGTATAACTATAACCTCACCATTGTTTCAGAAAATCCAACGACTGACGGGATTTTTCGACCCTCGCCACAAGATCTAGTTCATTGGTTCCTCCTCCTTAAAGATTACTTGAGAAGGGCTAAGTATTCCTCCTCAGAACTTTCCCTCCAACACTTGCACTTGCAACTCTTTCTTGAACATTCCATAGCAAAAAATTCATGTTCTCTCCCCTAATGATATCCCAAAGGTTCTATACCTCCTGAGCTTTCCCAATCTGATTCTTTCAGAGGGACTTGCACGCACTCCTTGCGGCAAACATACAACACTCCCAAGTGTTGAATCCTTCCGACTCTGCGCACTCCTACAGCAACAATATTCGATTTCCTTATTCTCATATTCACGACTGAGACTCCCTCTTCAGCCTACGCACACCTTGCACGACTTCAGAAACCCACTTTCACTTCTGGGTGAATAAGAACAAAAGTTATATTACTTGGGCCTTCATCAACGCACTCCTTGCGGATGAATTTCAACTGCACACCTTGCAAGAATCTCCTGGCTTAGATAGAGAAACAATTGAAAATCATTCCATCTCCCCTTCAGACTTCAGTTTGAAACATGAAATCACATACACAACATATAAAAACAAATGTATGACAAGAAGCAAACATTCATGAACACATCAACAATATACACAGAGAAACAACACAAACCATGAAATTGAATCAGAACTTTCTTCTATTAATTCAAATGCCTGTACATGGGTGTTCTTCATACACTATTCTCTGCTTTCTCTTCTCTTCTCCTGAATGCTTCCATTATGTTACAATGGTACAATGAGGGTGTCTATATCCATTTTCCCTCTCGAACTCTAAACTATCAAATCTAGAATTAAAAATCCTATCTACCAGCATTAACTAAATTAAATGCCTCCTATCTACCTAAGGACGAGAGCGTGTCACTCAAGGTCGAATAAAATATACAAGTGCGCTTTCATAAATAGCTTCATTAAAGATTTGTGCAACAATCCCAAAGCATTTTCAAAAATTTGGGTTGGTTTATCCAGCTGATCTCCACTTGATGTGTTGGCTCGCTTAATGAGTCGGTGATGCTCCTGCATCATGAATTCTATAGATCCAAACCTAAATTCTGCTGCAGAAGGATCTGGGATACCTCCTTCACCACCTCCATCATCTCCTTCCTCTTCTGGAGGATATTCCTCTGATGAAGGCAATTCACCTTCTCATCCTTCCACACCCACTACCCCAATGGAAAATTAGAACAATCCTGCTAGACCCTGGTTGGACCAGGATGTTGTAGCCATACCTGGAGCTCAGCACCCTTTACCTAAACACCCAGAGAAATGGCTTCCCAAGTTTGATCCTGACTCCAAACAGATAGCTGAAGATCAAATAAAAAAGTTTATGTTATCCATTAGACTCCGTAATGTCGAACATGAAGACGTTGTCTGTAGATTTTTCTTGTATACTTTTGAGGGAAATGCATCCACCTGGTACTTTTCCCAACAACCCCATACCATCGTGTCTTGGGAAAAGTTTGAGTCATGCTTTTTGGAAAAATTCAGAGACGGTAAACCTCCAGAAGTGCTAGTCATGGATCTTTCTAGCTTAATAATGAACCCAAAAGAAAAAGTTAAAGACTTTAATCAAATATTCTTAACACTAAAAAATCGAATCCCTATAGAGTCTATGCCTACCGAGAGTCTTATAATAGCTTACTACACTAAAGCTTTGCATCAAAGTATAGCTTTTTGGGTTAAACAATCCAAGAAAGCCACGTTGTTAGAGGCCTTCAAGGAGGCCAGCTAGATTTAAAAAGACATACTTAGTCTTAAAGACTCTTCTAGCAATGAAACTGAAACTATTTCTTCTTCCAAAAATAAGATTGAAATTCTCCCCAGACCCACTCAAAGTAAAACACAACCTAAAAAATTTGATTTGGAAAACTTAACTAAAGTTGTTCAAAAACTGTCGAATCAAGTTATAGACTTAAAAAGGTCAACCGAAGAAGCTTTGAGTAAAGGACCCTACAAACCCCCTTTCCATAAGCCTTTTCCTACCAACTGACCTAACCCAAACCCCGAAGGCCTAAATCTAGAAAGTTGCAATGCGCCCTTCAAACAATTCTAGAAGCCCAAGATAACTTGATACCCCCTGAGATCCCTCAGGAGGAAGTTGAACAAGAATAGGTTCAAGAAGAAGAGTCTTCTCCAAACATCTTTGGACACTTCTCGGATAGCATCTTTCAAGCTAATTTCGAGATAGTTCACCCTTATAATACTAGGAGTAAGACAACAAACAAACCTTCTATAGAAAACACTACAACTTCGCCTCCAAAGCAATCTAAATCAGTTGAGACTAAATAGAGCAATGTGAACCCCAACTTAGATTATGATGTTGTTGAAGATCTTAAAAAGTTAAGGGCTAACATTTCTATTTATGAGTTATTGAAGTTTCCATTTCTTCTTCAAAAAATGTTGCAAAATATTTCAGAGAATGGAAAAAATGGTAATTCAAGTGGTAGCAAGGTTGTGCAAATCAAAGTTCCACAGAAGAATTCCACTAAAAATAATCCTGATCCTCAAGATAAAGGAAGCCTTCTTGTAGTCCCTGTAAATAATGTAGATAAAGTAGCTTTAGACACTGCGAGTAAAAAGCCACAAGCTACTACTCTTAGTACTCGCAAAAATGTACCTCCTTTCTTGTTAACTTTCGAAATTTTCAATAGAAACGTGCATAATTGTATGGTGGACTCAGGAGCGTCATCCAATGTGATGCCTTGGTCTGTCTGCCAAAAGATTAACGCTGAAGTGGAACCATCTACTTTGAAAATCATACAACTTGA
The DNA here is from genome assembly GCA_900067695.1 of Picea abies. Classification (NCBI taxonomy): domain Eukaryota; kingdom Viridiplantae; phylum Streptophyta; class Pinopsida; order Pinales; family Pinaceae; genus Picea; species Picea abies. The sequence continues at coordinate 4,457 of CBVK0101184831.1, read as the reverse complement.
TCGAACCAATGTTAAAGTTATAGGCGAAATAAAAAATGTATTGATTAGATTATCATCTAACCCAAAGGTTCATCATATTGTTGATATAATTGTTGTTGATATTCCAGAAGTGTATGGTCTGTTTTTAAGTAGGGACTGGTCGGAGCAGCTACATGGTTACTTCGCGACATACTGGTCTCACTTGTGGCTCCCAGAGAATGGTAAGCCTAACAAGATCAGAGTGAATCATGAGGTCTACCTTAAGTTCACGGTCACAGATTTGAACGATCCTAACGAACCATATACACCTTCTGCTGATTCACCCGAAGTCCAAGGGATGGACACCTTCTTTGGCAATTTCATGGCCGAGGCTTCACCTATCATCAATCCAGAACAGCAGTCTGAGATCATAGCATATATGCAACCAACAGCTTCTATACAACAATCCCATGTGCCTGATGGAAATCAAATTTGGTCTCTATATTTCGACTGATCTAAGTCTAAAGAAGGAGCTGGTGCAGGCTGCATCATTATCGATCCGGCAGGTAACAAGACATTAATTGCATGTAGACTAGAATTTGAATGTACTAACAATACTACAGAATATGAGGCTTTACTGCAAGGTCTCATAAAAGATTTGGATATGAACATTCAAAATGTGGTTGTATTTGGCGACTCTGAAATAGTGGTTAGACAGGTAAGAGATTCTATCCACTGTCTTTCTCCACATCTCAAAAGCTACCAGTCTGAGGTATGGAACTTAATGAATAAATATTTCGCTTTCAATATAAATTCCATTCCTAGATTAAATAATGCTGAAGCAAATCTATTAGCTAATGTAGCCTCTAAACTTCTTCCTGCAGAAGGCTTGTCCCCAGATGCATTCTCTGTCGAGCTATTGTTTCGACCATCTGTTCCTGACAATATCACAAACTAGAGAGTATTTGACGACGATCAACAGATTATCAACTTTTTACACATGGAAGAAACCTTTCAAGGCGCGGTGATAGATGAACGCACGCACGATGACAATTTGCATGATTTTATGGTAATACCTGATCCGAAATCTCCTAAAGCTCTGTCGAACATGGTAAATTCCATACCCAAATCTGTAATTAGATTAGAGAAGTTTTATGATTTTGAAGATAAATTTAAAAAGGTGGTCAACTGTAAAACTAATAGTTCCTCGTTGTCTTATGAAAAAGTGAACTTAGGAACTAGTGAAAATCCTCAGTGCATTAACCTAGGCTTGGGATGTTCTAGACAAGAAAAAGATTCTTTGGTTAAATTATTTAAAGAATTTAAGGATGTCTTTGCATGGATGTATGATGATCTTAAAACTTTCGACCCTAATATCATACATCATGTCATCCCAATGAAGCCCGAAACCTTACCCTTCCAACAGAAACTGAGGAAGATGCACCCTAAACTAGAACCGACCGTTCAAAAAGAATTGAATAAACTCCTAAGTGCTAAAATAATTTTTCCTATTAGCCACACTCAATGGGTGTCCAACCTTGTCCCAGTTCAGAAGAAAAACGAGGAAATCCGACTCTGCGTCAATTTCTAAAACCTCAATAGAGCGTATCACAAAGACAACTATCCTATCCCACCCATGGAACAGATCCTTCAACAGGTATTTGGTTCCGAGAGGCTATCCTTGTTCGATGGTTTCTATGGATACAACCAAGTCCTGATGTCTCCACCAGACCAACTCAAAACTACCTTCCGTACCCCATGGGGCACTTATGCTTATCGTAAAATTCCCTTTGGATTGATTAATGCTGGTGCTACCTTTCAGAGAGCAATGGACATTTCTTTTTGAGGCTTAATCAATCACTCCGTCATAGTTTACTTAGATGATGTGAGTGTTTATTCTAAAAACAAAGACAATCATCTAGCTCACTTACGAGCCATTCTGCTATGATGTCATAAATACGACATCTCCTTCAACCCCCAAAAGTCTATCTTTATAGTACAACAGGGTAAACTCCTATGATTCATAGTGTCTAGCAAAGGAATGATTATTGACCCCGAGAGGACTCAGGCCATTGCTAAACTTCCCCCTCCTACATCCAAAAAATCCATGCAGTCTTTCTTAGGCCAGATTAACTTCGTGAGAAGATTTGTCCCCAGTTTCTCCGAAATGGTTAGGCCTTTACAGAATTTGATCAAGAAAGACATCCAATATCACTGGGGACCCACAGAAAATCAAGCTTTCATTGCCATAAATAAGGCCATAATAGACGCTCCGTCTCTCATGAGTCCCGACTTCTTTCAAGATTTTACACCCTATACTTTTGCCTCTGACCGTTCCTATGCCACCGTCCTAACTCAGAAGAATGCCGAGAACCATGAAGTACCCATCACCTTTATGAGCTCTACTTTCAAAGGTGATGAACTTAATTACCCAATGGTTGATCGACTAGCCTACACTATTTTCAAAGCAGTCAAACACTTCCGGTCCTATCTTTTGAAGTCAAGGATGAAATTCATTGTCCCCTACCCTGCCGTAACGAACTTGTTAGTACAGAAGGAGTTAGGAGAAAAGAGAGCTAACTGGGTCACCTCCTTGCAGGAGTATGACTTAGAAATCACCCCAGCTTAGATTGTGAGAGGCTAAGGGTTATGTAAGTTGGTAGTTGACTCAGAAATAGAATAGCCAGAAGACAGTGATACGTCAAACCTAGGACAAAGCGATCAAAGACTAATTTGTTGCGCACAAAACCTTGTTAGTCCCTGGTACGATGATATTAGGTTCTGTCTTGAACATGGGTCAGCTCCTTGTCACTTAGACTCCCCTAAGAGAATAGAATTAAGAATGAAGTCTTCCTCCTTTCATCTAGTTAATGGTGTATTGTTTCGTCAGAATTTTGACAGCGTACTGATGCGCTGTCTTGAAAAAGATGAAGCAGAAAAAGTCTTGCTAGAGTTTCATGCAAGAGAAGATGGTGGTCACTTCGGTGGTGACACCACCGCTCATAAGGTTTTAAGAGCCGGTTACTATTGGCCCACACTTTTTAGGGACGCCCATGCCTTGTGTCGTAAATGTATCATCTGTCAGAAAGCACATTTGTTTAAAGACCATTGTTTCTTGTTGTCAATTGCTCATAAGTGTGTTTTTAGATCATGTACATATGTTTAACATCAAGGCGGTTGCAAAAACCAGCCTTTCCCTTGCAACCTGTTTCAGTAGATTCTCCTTTCCAGCAATGGGGCCTTGATATCATAGGTCCAATTAACCCTTCGTCCTCGAAACAACACAAGTATATTGTGACAGCCACAGATTACTTTACTCGATGGTCTGAATTTGTTGCGTTAAGAACTGTCAACACTAGTCAGGTAATCTCTTTTCTAAACTCGAATATTATCACTCGTTTCAGTATACCTAACTGTTTAGTCTTTGACAATGCTTCATACTTTTCTTCTCTTGAGATGACCAAGTTTTCTTTGGAAAAAGGAATAAAGCTGAAGTATTCTGCTAGTTACTACCCCCAGGGAAATGGGTTAGCAGAATCAACAAACAAGAACTTCATTAAAATTATCAAGAGAACCGTGGTTGAAAATCACAAAAATTGGCACAATTCATTGCTAAACGCACTGTGGGATGATAGGGTAATGCCAAAAGCTACCATAGGCAACTCCTCGTTTTTTCTCATTTATGGCAGAGAAGCAATTCTGCCACCTCACATTTTTCTTCCTTCGCTTTAGTTGTCACAAAAAGTCCAAGAAGAATATTTTCCCCCTTTAGAAAGTTGAATTAACGCTTTGATGAAGCTAGAATAAGTAAGAGCCCAAGCTAAACGTAAGTTAGATCAACATCAACAATTGGTTAAAAGCTGGTTTGATTCTAATTCTTCTTCCAATAGGAATTTTGAAGTAGGCGATTTCGTCTTGAAGTGGGACAAACTGCATGAGGGAAAGGGAGAACACACAAAATTTCAAAACTTATGGCTTGGACCATTTTTAATTGCTGAAAAGTTGGGTCCTAGTTCCTTTCGATTGTAGAATCTTGAAGGGTAGCTTGACACCTACTTGGTGAATGGCCAAGCCCTGAAGAGATACTTTGCGTGATAACTACCCTTGTATATTATGTAAATATTTCATTTTTGTTTGTGTTTCCGTTTTCTTTCTGTTTTGATTTTGATTTGAATTTATCAGTTTGTGTTTTTTGAAAAATACACATACCTGTACACTGAGCTATTCAGACAAAGACGATAGAAAATTCCTTCGCTGAAATAACTTCTGAAAATTTGTACAAACATCAATGATATATTTCTTAAACTTATATCTGTGTTGGAAAAATCTGTTGTTTAAAAGAAGTTGACTGATCTCAATCTCTAAGCAAAGTTTGTCATGATCATCTATTATCTTTTTATGTTGTCCCTTTTCCGTAAAGGAATGACTTAGAAGATGTCTCCCTGTCTTAGGAAGTTGTTTTTGTAAATAAAACATCTCTGGATCTAAATAAAGGACAG
>CBVK0101184778.1:0-10485 GCA_900067695.1 Picea abies | reverse complement strand
TCAAATTCTGACAAGAATGTTTCTAAATGATTTAAACCATCAAATGTGGGAAGATTTCTTACTTATGTGCCAATCCAAGGAACTTCCCTAGTAAATCTAGAACACCTCCACGCATAAACTTTGTACATCTTGTTCTTCCAGTTCTCTAGTGCTTCTTCCAAATCTGATGAGCATGTGTTGTCACTTCGCCATCTTAAGTTCCCATCTGTTGTAGGATTAATGTAATCCTCTTTTCTTGTTGTCAATTTGTAAATATTTTCTAGCTCATATGCGTGTTCTTATTCTCTTATGGGCTCTGTGTATCTGCGACCTTCATCAGGATCTAGAGGTGGAATAACCCTAAGGACATCACCTTCAAATGTCATTCTTGTTTTCTTTAATTTAACAACATTAGAATTATTGAAAGCCCAATCAATTCCTAACAGTGCAGGATAAGGACAACTATCATCAACTATCTCAATCACCCCGAAATTTGCAAATGTCCTTACCCCGTCGATGTCCACAGGGACATGCTCTATTCTTCCAAAGGGGATTATTGTCTGTTGATTAGCCATCCTAAGTCTTATAGTGGAATAGATCAACTTAGGTTTTCCCATCAGTTCCCAAGTCTGCTTCGTCATAACAGTGACTTCTGACCCTAAGTCAAGGACCACATAATCTATGTCATAGTATCCAATCTGTGCATTCAGGTATAGTTTCTTATTTTTCCTTCTCTTTCTGGATACTTGATGTACTTATTTGTTCAGCAGAGGAGCTATCCTACCTATCTCATACTGTCTAATCAAATTTTGTAGTTCATGTACATCTCTTTCATCCTTAATCAAATTAATGCAAGTACATAAGAATTACATAAGCTTGCTTACCTCTTTTCCTTCTCTAAGTGATGCAGACTAATCAAATGCCAAAGGCATTCTGCATTCTCTCACTTATGGTTGTGTCTTTTATGAAGAATTCTGATCTCTTCCAAATTATTTTCTTGTCTCTTCAAATGTTTGTTTTTCTTCCCTCGGATCGAACAACTGTGTCTTCTCTATAACTCTTATGACCCTTGATTCCTCTATAGTCTTTTCTGGATTCACCTTGTCCTCTCTTGTAGAAGTTCCTCCTCTCGTGATAACAATGCCTCTAGGATCCTCTCTGTAAGGTTCTTCTAAGATTAGTTGTACTTGTTGGTTTCCTCCTCGTCTCTCCTGAATTTTGGTTAACAACATAGGACAATATTCAATAACATGTTCAAGTGATTTGTAGTAGCTACAAGTGGTACAAGGGTTATAATAGTCCCTTTCCAAGTGACCTGGATATGCAAAGTTATAACAAATGATATGACCTTGACCTCGACCCATGCCTCCTCCTGATCCTCTTCTTTTGAATCCACCACGAGGGTTGAAGTTTCCTCTTCCTAGGGAGTTAAACTGCATAGCATTTCCTTCCTGTTGTACCTCACCTTGAATTCGATATGTGTATCTTGATATTTCATGCAAGAGGTCATAAGCCCTACAGTCTTTCTCATCGTGCCCCACTAATTTACAGAATGTGCAGTAGAGGTTTGTAGGTTTCTAGACATATTTTTTCATGTAGTATCATTCACCAAGGCAATGTTTATTTCTACATACCTCGCACCAGGGTAGAGTAACATGATTCAAAGAGCGTGGATCCCCAGAGGCCAAGTACTCATGAAATAGAGGACAGTTCTCCTTATCGTGGCCTTCTAATTTGCATATGATACACCATATCTCGTCTCTTTTATCTTTTCCCTTGTATTTCTTCATATCTTCAACCTGCAGAGATAAACTAGTTAGATGACTCAAAATGTGGCTCATACCTGAGTTGGATTCTCCCATAGGGGTTGATTCTAGTTTCATGGCAATCTCCAATGCCTAATATTGTGAAGTGATCTTATGTTGCATCAGAGGGACTCTGATGTGTAGCAAGAGGGAAACAATGAACCATTATTTATTCTGTTCGTCTGGAATCTGAAAACTGAAGTGGCCTGTCAAGGTCTTAAACCTCTGATCAAACTCCCACACAGGTTTAGCTACTCTCTTCTTGATTTCTTTCAGCTCTGTAATGCACTGTGACTTCGACTTGGGTTTCTTGAATTCAGCAATCAACGCAGTCTTAATGACATTCAACAGTTTCGGCTATGCAACTCCTTGGAAAAATTTCATGTACCATCTCAGTGCACGGTCTCTTAGGGTAGTACTAACTAATCTCTCTTAACAGTTTTGTCAATGACATTCTTAATACTCCATGCAGCTTCGCATAAGAACCAATGTTGATCCAAATATTTAGATCCATCTCCCCTAAAGGTGGGTAACCTCATATCATTTGCCATAGATCTTACTAGATTTCTTGACTAAGTATGCAATGAACCACTTGTACCAGTGCTCTGAGTGCTATGATAACTTAGGTTACTTTGGTTACTTAATGTTGCTAAAACAACAGGAGGAGTGAAAGTACTTACTTTGATGGTATGCGAAGTTCCTAAAGTTTTTTATTCTCCTCGACGAGGTTCTTTAATCTTTTCTTCCTCTGACCTAGTAGAATCTGAATGTTCCTCGTTCAAAACTCTTCTTCTTCCCCACTGTAGAACCCTTCATCCTGTGCTAATGGTTCATGACCCTGCTCAAACAAGCTCACCAAAGGAACTTCTCTAAATGATCTCCCACTGCACATGTGTCCAACCTCTGTGTCGTTGTCATTGTTTGAGCTCTTGAACATTATCTTTTTTATCTGACCAACTACTGCATCTTCAAGATGTTCTTCTCATGCAATAGCATCTTCATCTTCAACTTAAGAAAGTGTAAAAATTTTCCTCTAGGTCCCTTAAAGAAATATCTCTCTGCTTGGCTATACAACTCTATTATTTCAATAGAAAACTTGGTAATGTACCCTCCAATGGTGCTATCAAACCAGTGATCTATTGCTCTTAACACAACGTTATCAACTCTCTTGACCTTCTTGATCAACAACAACATACAAACCATGGGTGGTCTAGATCTGATTTCAAACTGGGTATTTGCTAATCTGGCTATCCACTCGTATAGCTCCTTATGAATTCCTCCAAATAATCTGGCTATCCACTCGTATAGCTCCTTATGAATTCCTCCAAATAAAATCCTGTGTATATCAGTAAAGATATACCTTCCCAACCAATCCTCTATGCTAAGATTAGGGTTCTTATTCTGGGCCTCGGTGAAATCCTTTTCGTGTTCTTCTATCCACTTCTGATTCTTTGTCTTCTAAGGAAACCACCTTGACATTCCCTCAAGAAGATCCCGCTCCCGGCAACGGAACCATTTGTTGGCATACGGGCAGACCCAGGGTTCAACTCTTCAACAATGCACCAACAAGCCCTAACTACTGGCCCTTTCGGAAACACTTGTCAAGAAGATGCAGTCTCACCCAAAGTAGCAATAGGGGGTTGCAGAACACAGGTGTCTACAACTAGAGGAAATGCAAAGTGGATCCAAGGCATCAACACACAACAACCTAGTTATCCTTTATCTCCTTTAGGCCTACCACACAAGTTATATCTTAGATCTAACACAATGATGCATTAACAGTAGAACAGAAAGAAAAAGAACATGGCATCAATCACACCGAACAACAAGATATACATGGTTCACCCTCTCCCTAGGGCTACATCCATAGAACTATGTTTCTTGATATATTATGTGAAAAAATACAATTCTATCTATGCTCTTAGCTTGCATATCTCTCTCTCTCTCTATCTCTCTCTCTTCTCTATCACCCCTCCCTGTGAACCCAGTTGAAGATCTTACAATACAGAATGCTCTCACACACAACACTTCTCTCTCACACAATACACAATAGTATCAACAACAATAATAGAAACAACCCATCCCAAGTCCTCTAGACATTTATTTATACATTACAATGACCAACGTCTAAGTGTTAAAAGCCTAGATCCAAAACCATAGGTGTCTAAAACCCTAGGTTAGCTTGAACCACATTTTCAGGCTTTGCCATCTTGTCATTCCCTCTTTTCTGTGAGGTGCTCCAAAGAACTCGTTGACATCTTCTTTCACTTGCTGAGTTTTCCACGATCCATCTTCCTTAATGATCTATCATCCTTGATCTCTTGATTCAATAGATAGCTTTCCCTTACTTCACTCCTTATTTTCTACTTATTTAACCACTTCAACCCAATATCAGTCAATGTGCCTTCTGTGCAGTTCATATTTCACCTTTCTTCCTTATCCTTCGCTTTCTTCCATAACCAAGGGCCAACATAACTATAGGCTTCCCCTTCAACCAGACATCATTCCACCTGCATCAACCCTGTAACTGAACAAAGAAGTAAGCATCATGGTGATATGGCTAACACGAAGCAGATCCCGTCGATCCTTCCTAAATATATTCTTCCTCTGGTCGGTGATGTTAACAACAACATTATCCCTTGATATTTTGAGTATTCTGTGTTCACCGCGTACATTTCGAAAGGAATTCACATAATCGGGATTCAGTTAGGACAGATCTCGTTGTTGAAGAACAACGACTTCAAATTAGGAGACTGGAAGAACTACGCAATGTTAGATCCTCACCGCTATTTAACGAAGACAACCGGGAAGAAACCTCACCTCGTCTCATAGTCATGGATTAAAGGGTTGGCACAGTCAACTGTATTGAACGTAATAAATATTCCCCATTTTGGCCACCACCAGGAGGTTAATGCTTATGTTAAACTCCTTTTTTCATTCTATCATGTCAAATATCTATGGCTCGATAGAAGGATTACTATGGATCTGGCATTAATCCACTGGATCATAGTTTTAAGTTTCAAGGGTCCTGACCCACAACATTTCTATCCATGGAATACCTCAGACTGTTTGTTAGCACATCGCATCAAAGAAGCCTATGGAGAAGTATAAAAGGGGAAGTGAGGTTACAAGGTAGCCTCCATACAGGATGACAGAGTGCGTATTTCTTCTGAACTCTTAGTTGGCAAGCTAGTGAGGAAGAATCGCCCCACACAGATCATCAAGTTCATGGTGCACCTCGCAGGAAAGTGTGTGGAGGGCATGCAGATGATTTGGGTGAACTACGTCGTCAACGAGCTAGAAAAGGATTTTTGTGAAACCTATTACCCAGGACTTGGGATATGAATTTCATTACAGTTGGTTGATCATCCTAATCGCATTTGTGGCTTGGAATATGCCTGAAGGAGCCACTTTCCTAGAGATCGAACCTACAGATCCCCTGACCGCTTAGTTTTAGACCCTATGGTATACCAATGACATGACAAAGCAGTGGAAGTATAATGTCATGTTTCACAGATACTATCAGCAGTTGAAGGTCGCCATTGACTCATTCTCGCGTATGACACTGCGTACCCTACATCGATGCCGACCCATAGAAAAGTTTCGCATTGATCCCCACTTTATTTACATTACCACATGGAGAGATGAACATCACAAAGAATTGTATTCATACTACAAGATGATGGATGAAGATATGGAGCATATTACAAAGGAATGGCTAGAATAATTCCGTGTACCTGTCGTTGATGCAGAGTTATCTGACACTGAAACTATAGGAAGCCTGATAGTTACATAATTTGAACATGTCAGACAGTCCAGTAGGAAGAAGAAGCAGAAAAAGAAGGCTGAAGTCCAGAACATAAAGAGTGACGAAGAGAAAACTTATGAAGATAATGGGTCTAGCTCACCAGGAGGAGGAGAAGACGAAGAAAATGGATAGGGAGGAGGAGATAAAGGAGAAGAATATAAAGGAGGAGGAAAAGCTACACTACCTGAAGATCCCCTTGTTGGGACATTGACACCGCAGAAGAGGAAATTTTCTACGAAGAAACCCTCAGTAAGGAAGAAAACGTGTGCCAATGAGCCACAGTTGGAACCACTCTCACTGATGATAACATTAGTCTAGTCCACTGAGCTATGGAGGATGCCTCTAAATACATGTTGCAGAGATACGAAGAGAAGCAAGTGGATTTATATGGAAGGATTGAGAGGGAGTTGAAGGAAGTGCATTGGGTTGTTTTCTTGGTTCGTGTAGTGCCTACTGCGTTGTCTACACCTTCCTCATCACAGACCACAGAATTGGGGGACGAACTAGCCCAGTTAAGAAGGCTTGTTGATGCAATAGAAGCCTAGTTCCACAGAGCTCAAGAACAGAAGGAGAAGTCTATAGAAGCCTTGCAAAAGGAGAAAGACAAAATCCTAGTACAATTACGAATAGTGCAAGACAGTGTAGTTTCCCATGAAAGTGTGAAACCAGAGCTTCAGGAGGAAAAATCCCAGCTACAGAGGGAAAAAGAGAAGTTGGTCATAGAGCAAGTCGTGGTCAAAGAAGTGATAAGTAAAGAATGTCTCTTTGTTCCAAGCTTGGCACAGTAGGAGCAAGAGTCGATCGAAGCTCAAGTAGCGAAGCTCACAGAGACCCTCCAGCAGCTTCAGGCTAGGATAACTAAAGTGGAGGAGCAAACATTGTCGATCACCCCGCAGAAGGTGCGTGAATAGAAGGAGGAGTCCACCAAAAATACATTAGCAAGTATCAAATCCCTCGCCTCTGTATGTAAAAAATTGAGTGACAGAAGCTCCCAAACATATGAATGCCTCGTCGAGGATCCAGAGCTAAAGAAGCTATAAGCATAGTTACAGGAGGCACAGCAGCAAACATTTTCATTGCAGGTGCAGATGAAGTTGCTCACAGCAATGGAAAGGATGAAGAGATCCCAGGAGAAGTGCATAGTACAGCAAAAGATCACTACCCTCTAAGTTAAGGTGATGGAAGTAATGCAGAAGATACAACCTATGCAGGACAAACCTTACAAGGTGTTCAAGGATATTGATGGACAGGTCTCATAGTTAGATCAAGTAGTCACAGTAGTAGAACAATGCCTGGAAGGGCCTGTTACAAAGAAGACATTCCAGGAGCTTGCTGAGCAGGAGGCTCAGGCTAGGCAGCTTGAGTTAATCTCGAGGATTTTGAAGCAACATTATCCATATCTGAGTGACTCAAGATCAGTCACAGGTGAGTATTGGAGGTCTGTTGGCCCTCAACCAAGTTTTGGGGAAACTTTGGTTAGTTTTTTCCCACTTTTGGACTTCAAAACAATGGTCGAAGAAAGAGAGACCAAGCATAGCTAAGATCACATATCTCACCTATTTTGTGGGCTATGTGGACCCAGTAAGGGGTCCTTTAGGGTTTGTAATGGCATTTTGGGTTGTCATCCCATGGGTTCTCCCCATGTTTAGGCCTTATTGTAAGGGTTTGTAAAGTATAAATAAAGGGGAATGTATTGTAGAAATAAGAAAAATAGGCCTTATTGTAAGGGTTTGTAAAGTATAAATAAAGGGGAATGTATTGTAGAAATAAGAAAAAGTGAACGTAGTTATGTGTGGAACAATAGCTCTGTGCATAGATTGTATGTGGTCAAGGCTTTGTGATTGACTGTGATTTTGTAAGAAGGTGATAAGTGTTTTGATAGAGATTGTGGCTCTGTGCATCTGACCTATTTTTGGAAGGAAAAGAAGGAGGATATAGGGATTAGTGCATAGATCTCCTATCCTGTGTGAAGCTCAGTGCACAAGAGTGACTAGATATAAGACCTTGGAGAATAATAAAGAGGCAAAGTGGTTTGTGGATGTAGCCCCACCCTAGGGTGAACCACATATATCTGATTTCTCATGGTTTGCTTTGTGTAGTGTCATATCTGTTATGTTTTTTCTTAGTGCTTAGATTATGATGTGTAATGAATATATATGTTGTTTCTTAAATACTTTTCTTATTGTGTAATGAATATATATGTTGTTTCTTAAATACTTTTCTTATGTTAAAGAGTAAATTAATGTTAGATCTAACTTGTGGTTCTAGGAGATAATTAGTAATTTCTCAGGGTATATAATCATTTGTTGTTATTGCGCCAATCTATCTTTTATTATGTTTTGCGGTGTTAATGGGGTTAATAAATTAATGCATGTCATTTCCTAAGCATTAACAGAATATTCTGTGAAGTACTATTATCACAGATTCATGTCCCAACCTAGTCACAAACACCTACATCCTGTAACCCCCCCTACTTCTACCTCGGGTGAGACTTCGCCTGCTTCGCTGTAACCCCCCCTACTTCTACCTCGGGTGAGACTTCGCCTGCTTCGCAGGTGTTGCTGAAAGGGTCGATAGTGGGGTTTTTGTTGGTGCGTTTTTAAGCGTTGAACCCTGGGTCTTCCCCTGTGCCAACAATGACATCATCCTTTTCCATATATTTTGGGTTTGTGGATGGCACTAATCGACATACCCAAAACATCACTTATGTAGCTTGGGTCATCTACCACTTTGGCAAGTTAGTGAGTTCAGGATGAATTTTCCTTGGATTTGCAATCAACAATGTGTTGGACATAGTGTCATTGATGTATTGTCATTGATGTCAATAGACGATGACACTGATGTGATGATAAGTTGGTATGAAGAATTTTCATTGATATCAACAATATTATGGTTGATTTCAAACAACTGGACGATGTGCAGAGATAAAATCTCAAGAGGGTTAGCAAATAAAGATCAAAGCTTAGAAGAGATGGCACGATAAATTGCAGAGAGTGAAATAAGAATTAAACGACTCACTAGTTATAATCCCGCAATCAATCTAGATCGTCAAATCTCATAAACTCAAATATCGATGACTGTGGTTGATCCAACAAATGATCAGATTAAGTCGGATTAAATCGTGACCGTCAGATGCGCAATCTCTAGATCAATGACAAGAATAGATTGCGGATATCGAAAGGAGAATTAAATATTGTGCTATTTCCAATCCTACAATCAGTCAGAACCTTTGTATCTTCTAGCTTCGAAGATCGACGATTGTGGTTGACTCGCCAACAATGCACAAATTCAAATTGTGGATTTTGGGTGACAAGTTAAATCACTTGCAAGTTGTGGTTCTGAAATCATCCTTGATCGTTAATATTCTTCGAGATTCTTAATGATCATTGGATAACCTTAAATGGAAGGATAGGATAAGAGGGGAAAAAATGATTGAGAATTTGATTATCTAAATATACTTGAGCCATCAGATCACTTTAAGTGGAAGGATAGGATAAGAAAAGATGGAGGGTCGTTAGACTTAAACCAAGGAAAAGAAGCATCGTAGACAGATCGAGTCGTTGATCTAAGATCTTGATCAAACAAACATAATTCACTTCAGGTCTAAAGATGTGAGGAGGTTGTGCTTTGGGAATCTCACATCAAAATATTTGTGAAATCGATATATCGAAATACCTGAAGTCTTGAAAGCCAAAATTCCGAGGTCACTCTCAGTCGTCGATCTCAGATACCCTTTGGATGTTATTCTGACCGTTATATCAAGGAGATGAATATGTGTCACATCGGGAGATCTACATTAGCAAGAACATGTGACAGACCATGTAAGAAAAGACACGTGGAACAGTCAGATAATGATAAGTGTCAAGTTGAAATCGGCATCTTAGGTACGTGAAAATTAAGAATCAGAGTGGCACGTGACAGACACTCGGCTCATGCCATGTCATCAAGTGACGTAAGAAAGTTACGTCATTCTGGGAGTTTTACTTCAAGAGTTTCACCACCAGTAGATGCCCTAAGTTCTAAAGTCTCGAATGCCGAAGTCCTGAAGTGGACACGAGTCGTCCGATATGAAGATCATTTCAAGTGTATTCTCAACCGTTGATAATATTACAGTGGAACGATAGTGTAAGCAGAATAGCCAAAGTCCCGAAGTAAATGGTGGCCATCCATATAAATGTTTGATTAAGTCCAAGCCATTGGATTAAGCAATGAAAGGATAAGTGTAAGGATCGAACATGACCATTGATCTAGTTATGCGAAATAAAAGTGAACCGTTCGATATGTTCGATGAAATCTTATTCAAAAATTTGAAAAGATGAAATCCTAAAGCCCCAAATGACGAAGTACCTATTGTCGTCCATCTCATCAGGGGATTAAATCATGATCATTGATTTGATAAGCGCTCAAGCACTCGTTTGGCCTAGCGTCTGGTCACCGCCATTAGTCATATGGAATAAGATATTAAAAAGGAAAGATATAATACGTCGCTAAATTGATAAGCCTGTGGTTTTGTATCACTCAATCACATGTAATGGTTTTAAGGAAGTGCCTTTGCAGAACTCGGTTTCTACAAATAAATGCATAGATTTGGCATCAAGTTAAAAGGATGAAATTGATCCATAACTGTGATCAATTTATGAAAAAACCTTCACGATAAAAATGTTAAAATAGTGATTATGGTTAAGTTAAATGAAGAGGTGTGATGGTCCAAATAAAGAGACATAGTTTATAACACTCACATCGTTTTGAAGAATATATAAATGAGAAAGAGTGGTGAGAAGAAAGTGTCTATGTAGTTCGAATCAGAAGATATATTAAATCACAAGAGAAGAGAAAGATGCAGTAAAGACTTGATACAGAAGTTTTTTCCAGATTCAAAAAATAAGGGTGGTT
>CBVK0101184748.1:0-11782 GCA_900067695.1 Picea abies | reverse complement strand
TTTACCCATATTGCTTGTAATATTATTACCATATTCTAACCCATTTGAGGATTCATATCATCATATTTATCTACCAACTATATGTCAATGCACTAGTCTCACACAAGATTTGTGTCATCCCATTAAATGATTGTACATGCGCTTGTGA
Organism: Picea abies; assembly: GCA_900067695.1. Taxonomy (NCBI): domain Eukaryota; kingdom Viridiplantae; phylum Streptophyta; class Pinopsida; order Pinales; family Pinaceae; genus Picea; species Picea abies. The sequence continues at coordinate 11,634 of CBVK0101184748.1, read as the reverse complement.
GGTTGTGTTCTCATATTATTATCTAGACAATAAATTTATCTTCAATAAGTATATACATCAATATCAAGTAGTATTGTGACTTTAATGGAATTTCTAAATAGCAATTGGGGCCATCTTGAGTGTAGGTGGATCACATGGAAAGAGGTACATGTCACAAAAATCCCTAGATAGCACAATGAAATAGTATAAATTGTTTTTATTTTAGAGAAAGAGTCGCCTACTAGTTTTGTGGGTATTCAAGTCCATCTTTTTTGGTACATTTGGTTGAAGACACTCAATTAGCTGGGGTGGTGAGTAGTAGATGGATGTTATTCCTAGAGAGGTACATGAAAACACTTAAGGAGTTTGTAAGACAAAGAACGAATTCTAAAGGTGTTATGGTTGAAGGGAACATTGTTAATACATCTTTTTATTTTTATTTTTTATGTTTGAGTTCTTAAACAAAATATAATATGATTGAGGATTACTGAAAGTCATTTTTAATCATTGTTAGCCACTATTGTATTTCTAACATTTAGTATTATAATATTAGAGCTATTGGAAATTAGTGGAATGCCCAACAATATCTAAAGACCCTTATTGTATTGGATTAAGTCAACTTTGATTGAAGAACTTTAATATATAAATAAGAAGAGAAGACCAAGAGTTTGTCTTTGCCTTATTATTGTTCTCTTTATTCTTTGGTTATTTTTTGAAGACAATAAATGCTTATGACAACCATATTAATTGGTATTAGAGTACAAAATTCCTTAAGATTGAAGATCAATCTACACCTATCATGAGGCCTACTAATCGATGGATTGTTGTTCCTACCATGTTGAGTATTGGAGGCCCACTCCTCAACTACTAGAAGTTTGATCACATTACTTTGATGAGACAAAGATATTTTTTCCAAGTTCTAGTTCTCTTACCTCACATGATGCACCAAGAGGCTTGCTCACATGCTTCACATTTCATTATATTATGTCTTGCATTATACTCCATCTCCCTTTAGCAATCTTTTAATATGTGGATTTATTCCATGGCACCCAAAAGGAGAAGTCGACCTTTGACTCCAACTTAGAGGTTTCTTCACCACAACTCCTACAGATCACCATTGACACTTTGCAGACCATAATGCAAGCCTTGATTTAGTTGAAGTGACCCTCATTTGAAACTCTAGAATCTTTGTGATTGGATCCCAATATTACCTTTCCCAAGTATTCTACCGACATGGATGGTGAATCTATTGATTCTTAGCTTCACAATCTGTCCATGTATTTTGCATATCATTGTATGATGTTCAAAGCTAAGAAATTGGAATGGGTAGTGCTTCATTTAGATGGTATAGAGTTGGAATGTGGCAACATCTCTAGGAATGCTCAACTCTATACATGGAGCTAGGGGAAGAACATTTGATCAAAACCTTGACTTCTTGGATGCAGTTTTGTGAGGCATACCCCCCAATGTATCATAAGTCTTTATGGGCACATGAGCTTCATCTTTGTTGATTCCCCAATTAGTTAGTTCAAGCTTATATTGTTCATTTCATCAAGCTCCAAGTACATTTATCTATCATAGATTGAGAACATGTTATGTGTATAAAATTTATCATTGGTTTGTTTCCTTCCTTGTGCACTGAAATTAAAATGTTTAACTATGATAATGCCACTCAATCTTTTAATAAAGTGCTCATATATGATTATAAGTTAGGGAAACACCCTATGTTATCTCCTTGCTCTACTCATCCTCGTTCACCCCCTTTATTTTACATAGCCTCTCTTCCCGTGCCTATGACATCCTCTCCTATTTCTCTTAAGCCCTCTTATTTCTCCTTTCATAAATATAACACACATTCATCTGAGGAGTGTCATGTGCTACGACATCAAGCCCCTCCTAAGATATTATTCTCTGAATAATAAGGAACCTCTCCTACACAACTAGCTTCACCACCACATCCAAAGGTAATCAAAGTCTTGAACTTGACCACCCTTGATGCTAGCATTGTTTTTATGATGCACCATTATACCCCAACATACATGGAAGTGTTATTTACCAATAATTATTGGATAAAGGGCCATATTTATCACCCCATTCTACACAATGATAGTTAAAATAATTTGAGCGCCACCTTTGTTGTTAGTGAAATCAAGCTTCATATTACTCCCTATCCTCACTCAAACCATTTGGGGTGGGTCACAAATAATGGTGCATTCCTTGATTAATCACCACTTTAGGGTTACATTTGTTATCTCTTATTTTCAATATATTGTGGAGTGTGATGTCACACTTTTGGATTGTGTTGCTCTCATATTGGGTCGTCCTTATTAGTCACATCATAAATCCATTTATGATGCATATTTGAAACAATATACCTCAACTTTAGTGTGATCAAGCTTTTGAGTTTTAAGCAGCTACTGAAATATGACCTCAACTTCTGATTGGTCATGCGACTATCAAGCAAATCCAACACAAACATTGCCTCCATTTATGTGGTTTTCACCCTCTCAAACTAAATATAGAGGTGTAGAAGATCACCACTTCCCTTCAACATCTCCTTGATGAATGTCGAGACATCTTTATTGAACTGTAAGGGATACCACCATAGTTATTGAGCATTTTATTGATTTGATTCATGGAATCTCTTTTCCCAATGCCACTACCTACCGATTATCTCATGCTAAGAGTGAAGAACTAAAGAAGAAACTACAACAACTCTTGGATGCTATATGCATTCAACCCAACTCATCCTCACGTGGCTCTCCAACCTTCATCATTCCCAAGAAGGAGAAACTTTAATGGAGATTGGTGAATAATTATCTTGTTGCTAATAAGATCATAGAAAATAAATATGCATCATCTTCCATAGATTAAGGATCTATTGGATCATTTGGCTGGGGATCACTAGTTTACTAAGATAGACCTTCAAGCATGATATCATCAGGTATGGGGCTCACTATGCTTATTAATGCTCCTATTACATTTATGATATTTATCAATGATATATTAGATTCACCGCATTTGGAATGTTATGTGATCATTTACATTGATGATGTATTGATATTTAGCAAATATAGGATGTAGCACCTAGTGAGTTAAATAATTATAACAATATTCAAACAACGTTTGGTAATCGTGAGGACTCCTTAAAGACGCCACCACTAAGTGTTGGGCCAAAGCATTCCAATAGTTCTTGATTTGTTTCATTCCCTAACTTATACTTAAATTATCAACCTGGATGCGTAATGCTTTAATGGTGCTTATGCACTGTATGTGAAACCACAAGGTCTTAACTTGCTTAGCTTTATTTTATCCCTATGAATGATATGCAACTAACTAAATGTAATCTATGTTGACAAGACAAATGGTCAACTTTGATAACTCGTTCTAATTTACTCCTCATGTGCTTAGGTCCATGGAATTTACTCCTATCTCCTCTGACAATATGTAGATGCAGATGGATGTCTAGGGTCACTTTCTACTGGATGAAGAGTTAACTAAATGATTCTATTCAACCAATGAATCTATGATCTTGAAGCTTCTACTAGATCACTCAATTCAACCAACATTAGTAATCATATCAGATCCATTGGATGTACTTCAAAGTGATGAACATTGTAAAGTAAAAGTGCTAAAAGAAATTCATGAAAGAAGGAATTGAAATTAATGCCTAAGGAAATATAGGAAATGGAAATATTGCTAGAAATGAAAGCACAAAACTAAAGGAAATAAATAGCAAGTAAAGGAATGGAAAGTTACAACCATTAAAACAACAATAATCTAGGCTATGGGTAGAGGGGATTCGACCTCAATTACAACTTTAGAGTGAGCCCTTACTCCAAAGTAAGCAATGGTTTGAAACAATCAAAGCAAAACAAAAATTACAAGAAGAAAACTAGAAACAAAAACTCTATATATTTATTAAGAAATTGTCATGTAACACGAGGACATAAATTTTCCTCTTCACTACAATTCGAATTAGTTTCAACAACAACAAGAAAAATAAAATTACAATAATAACCCCCCACTATATCACCTATGCCTTTATTTTGACTTTAAAAGAGTCCTATCTAACCCATCCAATCAATCCTTTGATTGGTCAGGGGTGTCCCTTGACTTCCTATTTTTTTGCATGTTACCTCAAAGGACTCTTTCCCTCCTAAGTCAATTTGAATTTCCTAAATCAAATAGGATTTTAATTTTGTGGGGCCATTAATGCTACCTCCAAGTGTTGTTAGCTTCTAAAGAAGGTGAAGGGACAAGATCCATTAAAAATACTAGTAGCAATCACGTTTGTCTGGAGCCATGAAAGAGGGGGATCACTCTTGCCTAGGTAGATCAAATCCCTACACTTAGCCTTTTGGGATCACATTAGTTTCCACATACAATATATGAAAAAATTATCAAATCCACTCAATGATAAATATTCATCACACACATACTTAGAAATTAAGCAAATCATGCATAACCATATAAACACATGTCATATTGTCCATATTAATCATTAAAAAGCATGAATGTTTTACATAGAGATATTAGCCTAGGGAAAAATAGGTCAAATGTATACATAATATGGGCTATAAAATGAACAGTGCAGAGGACCATCAACACCTTCACCATGTCAACAACATTTTGGACCAATTATGGATTCACAAGTTGTAGGTGAAATGACATAAATTTTGTTTAGGGAAAACTGAAGTGCGACATTTGGGTTTTCTTATCTCCCACTTTGGTATTAAGGTATATCCAACAAATGTTAGAGCTCTTTTGGATCAGTTGGTCCCTCATTCAGCCATAGACCTGAAGAGCTTCTTGGGGGGCGTCAATTTTTACTGTAAATTCATTCCTCACTTTTCAGATCAAGCATGCCCCTTACACATACTCTCCAACAAGATGCAATTTTCCTATACATCTACGGTTGATGAAGATTTTACACCGTCACTTGAGGAAGGTCTTTTTATCCACTTTGGTACTTTGTTTTCTATACCTTTGACAACTTTTTGAAATTTAGTTGGATGCCTCCCAACATGCTATTGAAGTAGTCCTCAAGCAAGATTTCCATCCGGTCACTTATCATTCCAAAAGTTTGTAGGATTCCAAATTATGGTACGATGAATATGATAAAGAATTATATGCTCATATCTAAGCTCTCAAGCAATGCATACACTATTTGATGGGATCACTCTTACCTAGGTAGATCAAATCCATACACTTAGCCTTTTGGGATCACATTAGTTTCCTCATACAATATATGCAAAACTTATCAAATCCACTCAATGATAAATCTTCATCACACACATACTTAAGAATTAAGCAAATCATGCATAACCATATAAGCACATGCTATATTGTCCATATCAATAATTAACAAGCATGAATGTTTTACATAGGGATATTAGCCTAGGTAAAAATAGGTCAAATGTCTACATAATATGGGCTATAAAATGAACAATGCGGAGGCCCATCAACACCTTCACCATGTCAACACCATTTTGGACCAGTTATGGACTCACAAGTTGCAGGTGAAATGACATAAATCTTGTTTAGGGAAAAATGATGTGTGATATTTGGGTTTTTTTATCTCCCACTTTGGTACTAAGGTATATACAACAAATGTTAGAGATATTTTGGATTGGTTGGTCCCTCACTCAGCCATAGACTTGAAGAGCTTCTTGGGGGGCCTCAATTTTTACTGTAAATTCATTCATCACTTTTCAGATCAAGCATGCCCCTTACACATACTCTCCAACAAGATGCAATTTTCTTATACATATGTGGTTGATGAAGATTTTACACTGTCACTTGAAGAAGGTCTTTTTCTCTACTCTAGTACTTCGTTTTCTATACCTTTGACAAATTTTTGAAATTGAGTTGAATGCCTCCCAACATGCTATTGAAGTAGTCCTTAAGCAAGATGTCCATCCGATTGCTTATCATTCCAAAAGTTTGTAGGATTCTAAATTATGGTACAATAAATATGATAAAGAACTCTATGCTAGTATCTAAGCTCTCAAGCAATGCAAGGACTATTTGGTGGGATCACTATTGCCTAGGTAGATCAAATCCTACACTTAGCCTTTTGGGATCACATTAGTTTCCTCATACAATATATGAAAAACTTATCATATCCACTCAATGATAAATATTCATCACACACATACTTAAGAATTAAGCTAATCATGCATAACCATATAAGCACATGTCATATTGTCCATATTAATCATTTAAAAGCATGGATGTTATACATAGAGATATTAGCCCAGGGAAAAATAGGTCAAATGTCTACATAATATGGGATATAAAATGAACAATGTAGAGGCCCATCAACACCTTCACCATGTCAACGCCATTTTGTACCTGTAATGGACTAACAAGTTGTAGGTGAAATGACATAAATCTTGTTTAGGGAAAACTGGTGTGCGATATTTGGGTTTTCTTATCTCCCACTTTGGTATTAAGGTATATCCAATAAATGTTAGAGCTATTTTGGATTGGTTGGTCCCTCACTCAACCATAGACCTAAAGAGCTTCTTAGGGGGCCTCAATTTTTACTGTAAATTCATTCCTCACTTTTCAGATCAAGCATGCCCTTACACATACTCTCCAACAAGATGCAATTTTCTTATACATTTGTGGTTGATGAATATTTTACAATGTCACTTGAAGAATGCCTTTTTCTCCACTTTGTTACTTCATTTTATATACCTTTGACAAATTTTTGAAATTGAGTTGGATGCCTCCCAACATGCTATTGAAGTAGTCCTCAAGAAAGATGTCCATCTGGTCGCTTATCATTCCAAAAGTTTGTAGGATTCCAAATTATGCTACAATGAATATGACAAAGAATTCTATGATCATATCTAAGCTCTCAAGCAATGCAAGCACTATTTGATGGGGAAAGTGACCATTTTTCACACTAATCCTCATCTTTTTTCTCTTCTTGAATATACCAACAATGTTGCAGGAGCAACGACACATCAAATGGGCCTCTTATGTTCAACAATTCCACCCAGTCATCAAATATAAGAAAGGTGACACTAACAAAATATTAGATATCCTCCACCAACTTCCTCTTTCTACGCTTATCAGTCTCATTATCCACGTTCCTTCTTATGACCACTAGAAACAATAATATTATTTAGATATCTATTTTGGTCCTATCATCCATGCCTTGCACTCTCTGACCAAGGTAAATCAAACCTCTTTCCTAGATTTCTCTATTAACAATATATAGTTATATAAGTTCAATTAGTTGTATGTGCCCACTACATAGGATGGATCTCTCCTCATCAAGGAGACCCATGCTTCTTCTTATAGTGAACACCTTGGCATTCATAAAACTCTCTAGCATTTACAACGCTATTTCTTTTGGCCTACCATGAAGAAGGAAGGCATTGCCTTCATATGTATTTGCACTCTCTATGGTCCCTCAAAGCTTGCTAATCATAAAATCAACCTCTCCCAATCCCTACCCATCCCTATGTGGCCCTAGGAATCCACTTCTCTTGATTTTCTTAGTGGAATCCCTATCACCACTCACCGACATAATGAAATATTTGTCATTGTATGCCACTTTTAAAAAATGGCATTTTTTAACTCTTTCCCTAAGGAACTAACAACACAACAAAATAACAATATTTTTTTCACATAGATATGGGCAAATTTTGTCTTCCCCTCTCCATTATCTCTAATCGAGACTCTATATTCCTTAGTCATTTCTAGAAAACACTATGGCATTTGTTGGGATATAAACTCCAATTTTCCATTGCATTTTTCACCCCTAGACAGATGACGAAACATAGGTGGTTAATCATACCCTCATTCATGCTCTCCATATGTTCTTCCATATTCATAAGCAACGGGATAATTATCTTCATATTGTCCAACACATCTGCAACCGAGTAGTTCATAATGCTACATGGTTTTCTCCTTTATAAGTATGCTATGAGGTTCAACCTATTGCACCCCATGAGAACTTGGTTCTTCTACCACCCACTCTTTCTCCTCACCAACAAAAGGAACAACCCTACTATTGTTCTATTTAATCTTTGTCCATTTTTTGAAGACACTGGATGCTTATGACAATCTTGTCAAAATGCATATATGTGCTCCACTCATGTGGAATGGTGACTGGAATGAAGAAAAAATAGAAGGGGAGAACCTTGAAACAAATGAAGAAACACAAGTTCTTAGAGGTAATATACTTAATTGACATATATAAGGATGTAGTTGTGTTATTTAATGATAACTATCCTTCTTGCAAAAGATGAAAAATATTAAGTGTTCATTAACATTGTGAATGGGGATGAACTAGATAAAAGGAATAAATTCATTTTGTTCAATATGGAGACTACCAGGAAATGGGCGGCGATGTACAATGAGATGCGCCAACATCGACATGAAGACATACAAACATTTAGAAGATCAAACTCTCATATTCCACTTTTTGAAGAATTATGTTATCAATGGTTTGCATAGTGCATAAACACATGGATAAAGGAGAAAATTCATAAATTGAAACTAACAAATAAGGAGAATGAATTAGATGCATTGAACATAGGAATTCAATGCAAAAATATAGTATGTGATGGATCATGTGATTAACTGCATAAATTTAAATTAACATATTTATGTATTGTTACAAGTTTAAAAATAATTCTTGATTTTCATATGCAAATTTGTCTATGCACAAAGGTATGAACATATATTACGATGTGGGAATATGGTCATCATTTTAGAGTGGAGATTGCAAATCATGGCACAAAAACATGTGATGGTGGAGTGTCTATTGCATTTGATTAAAAAAGTCATGCAACTTTAACATATATAAACGCAATAGAAGAACACCTTGATTATATTGGCATCATTCAAGAGATAATTGATATGGTTTATAGGTCCTTTAGATATATGATTTTTAAAAGTAAATGCTTTGATATTTTTGATACAAGAATATATGCTATAAATGACCTAGATAGTGAATTATATTCTATTGACATACATAGAGAAATACTAGAATTTCAAACCAAACCATTTGTGCTTCTAGAACATTGTGAACGTGTTTTCTTCAATCTTGATGTCTTTGATGAAAATTGGTGGTTTGTTATTCCTTATACACAAAGGGGAAAATGTTTTTTTTTTTTTTAATGTACATGTTGTAATCGTTGCACTAGGTTAAGAAGAGGATAATGCAAATATAAGTGGTGAAGTAAATGTGGGTGATCAAATAGAATTAGGAGGGTAGTGAGGTCAAGTATTTATTGGGTTTAGTAAATGTGGGTGATCAAACAGAATTAGGAGTGTAGTAATGTGAAGTACTTATTGGGTATTTTCATACACGTACACACACATAGACATGTGTGTGTGTGTGTGTGTGTGTGTGTGTGTGTGTGTGAATTGGGTCTAGTTCAAGTGGTTGAGAGGATAAGTTGTTATCCTCCCCATCGGGTTCAAATCCCACATATGACATGTACTATTACATAAACAACCTAGATCCTACTTAGTATCTCCCCATCAGGTTCAAATCCCACATGTGACATGTATTATATAAACAACCTAGATCCTATTTAGTGTCAAAATCCTAGATAGTGTTTCATCGCTAAGCATGAGAGAGAGGTTACACAATAAAACAATTTGATATTTTGAATAACCAATTTCTTTCTTAGAATGGAATTTACCTCCTTATATATCATTTTCACTTATGAATATGGGATAAATCACTTTACACAAAAAGTGAACAAAAACATAAATGATAACTTAAAGTCGTGAAGTGACTTTGTTACAAATGTAAGCCTTATATCTTAACACCCCCTCTCAAGGCTTACAATCTTGAAAGAAAAAAATACCAATTGAATATCATTAGAGGAATTTTGGAAAAAATGGGTCTTCTAAGGAAATTATAAAACAATAAGCCTTGTTTTCCACATCACAGTGCCATGTAAGCTATGTTAATCTAGAATTACGAGGTGATAGTTAAAGATAATGTTGTAGTCTAAACGTTTTATGTTTTGACTATTTTTTGAGGATATTATCTAGTTAATTTTGCCCAAAATCCAACGAGAAATTGTTGGATATGCATATTTGAGTGGTTAAATCTGTATAATCCGAGGGCCTCATGGGTTTTTCAGGATGTTGAATCCATTTATGTATTTAGAAATGCAATTTTTATAACAACAATTTGTGATTTCACGCATATTTGTATCACCAGATTCCAGTGAAAAATGTCAAAATGTAGAACATTTAGACAACGCCTAAAGACAATAATGTTAAGTTTGAATTTTTTTACACACAAAATAAATGATAAAAGTTACCATACAATAAATAATGTGCCATTAATATATAATAATAATGGAAGTACAATATAATATATAATTATACTATAATATAATAATATATAATATATTAATGTCATATAGTAATCAGAATATATTATATAATAATATAATAATATATAATATAATAATGACCAATTTTAACTATATAATATAATAATAATTATAATTTCCTTTAATAATAATAATAATAATAATGATGATGGAAGTACTAATGATATAAAATATTACATAATTAGCTTTTCAAAGACACACCTTCAACTATATAATAATAATATAATAAGTATTATAACTACCTTTTTTAATAATAATAATAATAATAATAATAGAAGTAGAAGTTATGATAATATATAATAAAAATGGAAGTATGTTGGCCCTTGATCAAGTTTTGAGGATCCCTGGTCAGGTTTGACCTTTTTTGGGGACTTCGACAGGTTGTCGAAGGCGGAGCGCAAGACGAAGCGGAGATCACAGGATCTCGACCCCTTTTAGGGACCTTTTTGGGATTCAGGATTACGTAATGGGTATGGGAATGTTGGTCCATGGGTTTACCCATGCTTAGGCCTAATTTGTAATGTATAAATAAGTATCTAGGCGATGTAAGAAGTAGACCTAGTAGGCCAATGTGCTAAGTGCTAGAGTTCGATTTATGTGATCAAAAGTGCTAAGTGCTGAGCGGAGATTGCTTTTGTGCATATTGTATGAGGCTTGCAGAGCTCAATGCAAGCGAGTGTAAGAGATTGAGAAGAGGCTTAGTGATGTAACCTAGCCTAGGGAAGGAGGATCCAGCGAGGTGCGTAGATCTCCTGTCCTCTGCAGAGTAGGGGTTTTGTGGCTCTGTGCATGTAACTGCTTGAAGAAACTAATAAAGAAGACGAAGAGTTCGTGGACGTAGCCCTAGGGTGGGGGTGAACCACGTACATGCTGTGTTTCTCTGCTTTGTGCGATGTATTGATGTATTGATGTATTTACTTACTTAGTGCTTTGATATATATGAATGGTAGGTAGATTTGTTGTTGCTTTGTGCTTAATAATGAGAGTAAATGCTGGATATGACCTGTGTGAATATGCTTAGTGCTTGAATCTACTATATCTGATTTGTTTCGTCGTGCTAAGCACTGCTAGATGCTAGATCTAGTTGAATACTGCGATGCTCTATAATTAGGGTCTAACTGGGCTGTAAACTAAGACTGGATATTGGTGAAGTATAACTGTTAAGTGCCCTGTTAAGATATTACAGTCACAGATCTATGTCCCAGCTAAGGTTGCAGACACTGGAGTCCTATAACCACCCCTGCCTCTACCTCGGGTGAGACTTCATCTGCTT
>CBVK0101184693.1:0-11094 GCA_900067695.1 Picea abies | reverse complement strand
CTATCATTGTAATATGTAATCACACTCAATGATATTAATAAAAATGCATCACTATTGCAGACCAATCAAACAAAAGAGTATGGGGGGCTATAAATCCACTAGAGGGAAAGGGGTCTAAGAATCTATGAAGAGGGACTAAGCCAAGAGAATATTATAATAATATTTCCTAAAGTCTAAATTATGGGATATATTTTTATCCTAAGTTCCTAAAGGTGGGGAATGTATCACCACGTGGGGGTAATGTAGTTCCCAACATGACAAGTGTCAATTTGGGAACATGCATACATAAAGTGGGAACTTAGTGTATTTTCCCATCATTCTCACTATCATTCTTACCATTTGTACACTCATACCATCCATCGGTTGTACTTGTGCTTGGGGAGCTTAGAAGTTGATTGTACCCAGTAATTCCTTGGTGGTTTGGGCTAAAGATGCAGTTTGTAGGGCCTATGAGTATTCTCTCTTGGTGAGAGAATTATTGGGAATTGTTTTCCTGGTGTGTTAGGTTGGTGGGTTTTGCGATTATTAGAGTGTCCTTGAGCTCTAGGTGCTACAACGCTTTGAGATTTCCTGTTCGACCTATTATTGGAGCCTTGGAAGGGAAGTGGGACAGTCGAAGGACTGTTGAGTAGAGAAGGGGTACACTTCTTAGGGTGGGACACAATGTGGAGAATGAGAGGATGTGAGCTAAGAATGGTTGTTGGAGTTGGCACATTGGACTGAGTTTATTTATGTTGTGTGTTAGACCTTAGTTTGGCTTAGGAAGCCTTTTCCCTGGTAGAGTTTAGCCCCCACTTGGGGTGACCTACTGCTAATATTTTATGAGCAATAGAGTCTATGGATCGGAGGAACGTTTAAGGTATGCATCTAGTTGTGATTTACAAAAGATAAGTGTCTTCTCGTGTTTCTTGTGTGAATATTTATGTTGAATTTATTATGGTATAACTATTATATATTTATGCATGTATTATTTGTTGTTAGGAGGCACATATGTTCATATGTAGAGCATATTTATTGATTAAATGGTATCAGAGGGGAAAATTTTTGTGTGGGTTGGCCCAACTTGGGGCTAGGGATGCTACACAAACACATTTTTCTTATGTAAAGATACATGAAACACATTATGAATTTTCACTTGTGGTGATAATGCCAATTTGTAAGGTACAACACCCATTTGTCTAGGATTTCAAAGGGTCCACAATATCTAGGTGCCAAATTATTCCACTTTCCCAAGGGTAATTAACTTCTCTTAGGTTTAACTCTAAGGACCACCTTTCCCCCCACCTTGAAGATTCACTTTGTCCTTCTTTTGTTTACATAATTCTTTTTTTGACCTACTGTTGATATTTTATGAGCAACAAAGTCTATGGAACGAAGGAACGCTTGAGCTCTGCATCCAGTTGGTGATTTACAAAAGACAAGTGTCTTCTTGTGTGAATATTTATGTTGAATTTATTATGGTATAACTATTATATATTTATGCATGTATTGTTTGTTGTTAGGAGGCACGCGTGTTCATATGTAGAGCATATTTATTAATCAAATGGTATCAGAGGGGAAAATTTTTGTGTGGGTTGGACCAACTTAGGGCTGGGGATGCTACACAAACACATTTTTCTTAGGTAAATATACATGAAAGACATTGTGAATTTTCACATGTGGTGATAATGCCAATTTGTAAGGTACAACGCCCATTTGTCTAGGATTTCAAAGGGTCCACAATATCTAGGTGCCAAATTATTCCACTTTCCCAAGGGTAATTAACTTCTCTTAGGTTTAACTCTAAGGACCACCTTTTCCCCCACCTTGAAGCTTCACTTTGTCCTTCTCTTGTCTACATAATTCTTGGGAAGTCTTCAAATTTTATTGAACTTTCTTTACTATCCTTTCCATTCCTTCTAGAGTATCTTGTTATTGCATCAGTCATACTTCTATATTATCCCAAATCATAGGAGAGTTGTACTTTCATCCATACAAGGATTCAAATAGACTCCTCTTGATAGAGTGGTGACAGTCATTATTATTTGCAACTCTATCAAAGGAAGATAATCTTCCCAACTTCTAGGTTGTTTCATTACCTACATTTGAATCATGTATTCCAAACTTCGATAAACTCTTTCCATATGTTTGTTCACATTTGGATGGTAAGCTATGTTGAAACTCAACTTAATATGTAACTCATGAAATAGACTCTACCAAAATCTAGAAGTGAACTTTTAATCACAATCGATCACAATTACTTTCGGTACACCATGTAGCCTCACTACTTCTCTGATGAAGATGCATGTTATGTCACATGCCTAATGGGTGGTATTTACTAGAATGAAATGGGATATCTTCATTAATTAGTCAACCACTACCAGCGTGGAGTTGTCACCCTTATATGTGTTGGGAAATCCTATGGTGAAGTCCATAGATATTTCTTCCCATTTCCAGGATGGTACACTTAGTTCAACTTTCTAGTAGGATGTTGATGTTCCACTTTTATCTGCTAACATTCAAGGCACCGAGCTACATATGAAGTTGAATATAAACTTAATCCTAGCTAGTAGTACATTTTTTTCATACATTGATGTCTCCTTCGATACCCTGAGTATCTAGAATATGACATACTATGTTCCTCATAGAATACTGACCTCCTCAAATCCTTATGGTCGGGAACATAAATCTTGTTTCTCCATAGCAACACATTATCTTTACTTGTCTAATAATAATCATATTTCCTAACTTCCTTTTATGTCTGGTCCTTTATTTTTAACAATTCTCAACAAACTTCTTGATATCACATGTGTTCCTCTTATTGCAATCTAATAATTTCTCTTAAGTATGAATGGGCTTGATATATTGTACCTGTATGCCATCTCTAGCTCAAAACATCGACCACTAGGTTCTATTTCTCTTTTATGTTTAGAAGGTCATAATCATAACTTCTAAAAAAATCTACCCATCACCACTACCTAGCATTCAACTAAGGTTGATTCTATAAATATTTCAACCTTTCATGGTTTATCCATAGCTGAAACTTTCTATCGATCATGTAGTTCCACCATTCCTTAAGAGCATGTACTATTTAGAGTCGTTATAAGTCATAGGTAGGGTACTTTTTCCTGTGAAGGTTCAAATTCCTTGGCTCGTAACTCACTACTCTTCATTCTTACATGAGCTCACCCATGATCCCTTCCTTACTTGCATCAGTGCATACTAAAAAATCCTTGTCAAATTTGGGAAGTATTAAAACTGGTGAAGACATGAGGAGTCTCTTCAACTCTTAAAACCTTTCTTCATGTAGGATTATCTAAAGAAAATTGATCCCCTTACCCTGTATCTTTGATAAAGTTTCTGTGATCTTTGATAAATTCTCTATGAAACTTCAATAATAGCCTACCAATCCTAGAGAATATCTTGCCTCTACCGTATTCCTCGGTGTCGACCAACTTGAGATGGATTATATATTCTTACTGTCCACCCGTATCCCTTTTTCCAATTAAGTGTCCAATGTAGCAAATTGCTTTCTTGAATAAATCACACTTACTCAACTTTGCATATAATTGATGCTCCCACATCTTTTGTAACACTAGCAAAAGGTGTTCCTGTTATTCCTCCTCATTCTTCAAATAAACTAGAATGTCATCAATGAATACTAGCATAAACTTGTCAATGTACTTTCAAAATACATTATTCATCAACCTCATGAATATCTTTGGGGCATTAGTCAATCCAAAGAGTAGGACTAGAAAATCATAATATCCATACAAAGTTCTAAAGGTAGTCTTGGATATATCAACATCATCAACCCTAATCTAGTGGTAGCTTGATCTTAAGTCCAACTTAGAAAACACTTTGGCATATTTGAGTTGATCGAAGAGGTATTCTATCCATGGTAGAGAATAATTATTCTTGATATTCACTTTATTCAACATTATGTAGTCGATGCACATCCTAAATTTTCCATCCTTCCTCTTAAGAAACAACATAGGTACTCCCTAAGGTGAGACACTTAGTCTTATAAATCCTTTGTCCAACAATTCTAGCAACTACATTTTTAGTTCTCTCAATTCCTTTGTTCCCAAATGGTATGACACATTTGATATAGGGGTGGATCCATGCATTAGGTCTATCTTATAATTTGCTTCTCTGCTTGGTCTTGGTCCTTGCAACTCTTCTGGAGATACGTCCAAAAATTCATCAACTATGGGCATATGTCTTTATTTCATGATTGCTTCCTCTATTTCTTTGAGGATGTGAATGAAATACCCTTTACATCCATTACACACATTATTCTTAGCTTTCAAGGTTGAGATATATCTCATTGTAATGGGAGGCTTCTCTCCCTAAATGATCCTTCTCACCCTCTTGTCATCCTCACATTTGACTTTCTTTTCATAGTAGTCAACTTTATCTTTATGAAGCTCCAACTAATATTGTCCTATTATTCCATCATAATATCCCAATGCTAATTCATGAAAAAATACTCCATTGTTCCAACCCCTTAGGTCTATTGTACATCCGTCAATTGCTCAATTGATCCACTTATTAGCATTGTTTTCCATTTGTACCTTTCAAGGTTCTTGGATATTTTCAAGGCTTAGCTTACACTTGGCCACCATGTCGAGGGATATGAAATTGTGGGTACTTCCTGTATCAATCAAGAAAGTGAAAGGTAGGCTGGAACTGATATCTCTTTCTTTAATGAGGGATGCCTAGTATACTTCTTATTGGTTATCCGTAGTTGCAAAGACTTTACCTCTAACTGCATCTCCCACAATCTCCTCAGACCCTAAATGGTTCACTACTCCCTTGGAATGATTCTTCCTTTTTGGATACTCATAGGATTTGTGTCCCTATCCTCCATAATCATGACATTTAATATTCAAGTTCATGGGCCTTACACCATCTTCAGTCATATCCTCCTTTCCAGATTTGGTTGGTGGCACTATGAGATTGAAACTTCATTGATCATACCTCCTTCTCCAAGTTCTTTGAGTATTAATCCTATGATTCAATCTACCACTTAGTTCCTTCTGTTTCCAAGATTCAACTCCACATAATCTAGTCATCTTCATTACTTTTAACAATGTCTCTAGCATACAATTTCTAACTTTATCTCTGACATGGTCACCAAGCCCTCCAATGAATCTTCCTAGCTGGATATTTTCACTTCGTCCAATGACATACTTATCCAATTCAACAAACTTTCTCTCATACTCTTCTTTTGTCATATTACCCTGCCAGAGGGAGAAATATTCATCCTCCTTCTTCTTGTAGTACATTTCTCAAAGTGGGTGTGGAATTGATCCCAACTTAAATTTTCTTCATCTACCTTTTCCTTATGCTTAAGATGGTCCCACCATATATTTGCATCATCAGTCAATTGATAGCTAGTAAACTTGGTCTTTTCCAAAGGGTTGGAATCATACAACATCATGTGTCTCTCAATATTCACCAACCATGATTTTGTTCCATTATGTCCCTTGATAATTCCATTGAAAGTAGGAGCCTTCTTCTTCCTTAGTTCATAACCCAATTTGCGACACTTGAAGGGATCTTGTTGGTGGGATTGAATTCTTCTTCTAATGGCCTCTTACCGAGGTTCACTGTCTTGGATCCCAAGGATTCTAACATGCATTTGAGTTCTCGGAAGTAGTAGGATTTCTCATTCGGCTAAATTTTTAATCTTTGCACTTCTTGAGCCAATGCTTCTTGACTATGAATATTACTAAGGGAAGTATGCCCCCTATCAATTCCTCTGCTCATACTCTGAGTTTGTGAAATGGAAGTGGTCATCCCAGCTCTACTAATAATATGAGAAGGCCCATAAGTTATAAGAGAAAGATAAGGGTCCCTTGCCTTGGGTGCATGTGTAAACCACCCTACCACTATTGCTTCCAAATGCACTCTACCTAGGGTTTTTGTACTTTCTAGTGATGTTCATTCAGTATTTGTACTAGCTCACTTGTATTGCATCTAGAGAGGAATGGGGTAAACCTCAACTCCTTTGACAACCCACAGGATTACGACCAACTAATAGTGGGTATGAATATCAAAGAGATTTGCTTAGAACCTTATGCCTCCGAACTAAATTATCCACAAGGGTGCTTTCTCCTTATCACAACCATTATTCAATCCTTCAATATATTGATTCCATGGGATGACTTCCCACTAATCAAGGGCGACTTGCACTTAACACTCCAACCAATATGAAAGGGTATCCTTGATAATGTTATGTTCCTTGCCATAGATAATGCATGTATGTTGATACAGATGATTTCTATCTATCTCTAAGTTTACCTCTTTATTATTATGCAACTATTAAAATTTCATGGAAAAAATTTAAACAAGATAATAATTTGATTACTACTTTTGTGAATCAAGAATTAATTTAAAATTGAAATCAAAATTTGATATCTAACTAATTCTTCATATGCAATTTCCAATCAGAAACAAAATCAACAAATAAAATCCCATGCAACTTTAATTCAATTTCAGCCTATGTCTCTTAGGAATGAAATTAGATAAATTGATCCACCCACAATTTTCTGGAATAACAAACATACTTTACATCAACAATGAAATTTGTATTTTATCTAGGTTGCAATTTATATATTAAAGCAAAATTTATCACTTAAAAGGAAAATTGACAAATTTACATTGAAAAAACAAAGAAATGATATACATATAAAATGGGAAAATAACAACGCTATTCATATTACTCCAAATTAAAATTATTTACCACTGTTTATATGTCTAATTATTTTCAATTAAATCATCACATCCATACAACTAAGAACTCGTGAGATTTTAATAATAACATACTAAGTTTCATTTACATTTCCATACCAACATAACTTGTGATTGTGAAAAGTCATTTATCTAAAATGATTATCACCAAACATGTATAGAGGAGGCATGAGTTAAGTCTATTGCTAATTAGATATACATATAATAAACATTGATAACATAATAAACAACTATGTTTATTATGTTGATTATGTTTATTATGTTGATTAGATATACATATAATAAACATTGATATAGTATAATAAATAACTATGTTTATTATGCTGATTAGATATACATATACATGTATAGAGGAGGCATGAGTTAAGTCTATTGCTAATTAGATATACATATAATAAACATTGCTAACATAATAAACAACTATGTTTATTATGCTGATTAGATATACATATAATAAACAACTATGTTTATTATGCTAACAACGTGTTCATGGTAAAATATGTTTGCGTACATATATCATAATATGGTTATCAACTCATATATATATATATATATATATATATATATATATTATCAAATATTAGTCATATACAATATATTATGATGAAATGATATAATTATTGTCAAACCAAACATAAAATAAAAATGAAATGATCCAAAGTTATAATTGGTAACCATGGGGTCACTGTACTCAATACATTGCATATATCCACTGATTTGTGGATGATCTATTTCACAAAATCCATGCGTAAACACTTGTCAAAGTTATTACCATCCACTAAGTGGGAAACCGCCAAGGGTTTTAGTCCATCATTTGAGTGGCTAGGATTTAGGATGGATTGGTAGAGATGGGCTTGATATTTGAGATATTTCACTGATTTGAGGCCAGTATCTGAGGATGGATCAAGAGAATGACAGTTATAAAAGGAGGCTGGGTGAGTAGGGTTCAAAGGTAAATACTCCTTCCTTTATTTATAGTCTTGTTTATCATGATGCATGGAGTCTATCTTGGCCTTGATGGCTTGGAAATGATTTTTTTTGTTTGGATAGGGCCATGACTCTCCTCCACATGTCTCTAGGGAAGAGGTTCTATTTGAGGTGCTCAGATAAGAGATGGGTTAGGGTAGCTTCATCAAGGTTTTCTCTTCCACTAATTAGGTCTTAAATTTATTGTTATGTTTCGAACTAGGTCATAAGACATGGGCTTTCTTTTGATAGTGTGGATGGTAAGAATTTAAACAAGTTTGTTTGTAACTAGGCTTATGAGTTGGTTCCGACCTCGACATTTGCAACTCCATAATGTATATGCACATGTATTTGATATGCAAGAATGAATTTGATGGACCCTTCCTTCCTCTAATGATAAACAATTGTTTAATATGAGGCTTTTATTATGTTTGGGGGGGACTACAATTAATGCATTCTAGGTCAAAATTTTGGAACAAAACTACAAGGTTTTTCTTTTCTTTTCCTGCTTGGGTTTCAATGCATAGGGTTAGGCTTAGAGGTCGTCTTTTTGAAAAAGAATAACTTCCTTTCATGCAGTATTTTACTAATGAAACTTGCTTACATTAATGTCCATGGTTTGAATCTAGCAAGGGTTTCACCATGTGTTTTTTTTCTTCTCTTATTACTCTATAGTTCCAGAGTTATGGTTAGTCATGTAGAAGTCACAAATGAGTCTTTGGGTTCATCATATTTCTAGTTATTCTAGTTATTTTAATGCCACGGGGAAGAAAATGTATACTTATTCTACTTTAAGTAATGGCAGTAATTCAATCAAATATGCTACTAGGAAAGACATTATAGCAAATAGAAACTAGCTCTTCACAATATCAATTGTTAATTCTATATTAGAATAAATGCTAAGCAAATAACCATGCACATATACTAGCTTTCTATCAAAAAATTTTAATGATCTAAAGAAAAATTACAATTATTAATTCTACTCTACTAACCAACTAGCAATTACTAACAAGAAATGAAGGGAAAAAATGAAATCATAGTTAGTAATAAAGATTTTTTATTTTTTTTCCACAGAAAAAATTCGTAATTTCATTAAGGAGGTACAAAATTACATTCACAGGTATATACTGACTATGAAGAAATAACCAAGTATATAGTATCTAGTAAGAAAACCACATAGAGAACCAAATTACAAGTAACAAGTGCCTGAAGCACTTTCCCAGACATGGGTAAAAAAAAAAGAGGCATGAGAGGGCCCAGATCTAACTAATAATCCGCTAAACAAAGTTACAAACATGTCAAAATAGACTGAGAAAACCCTGCATCTACAGGAAAATAGTTCAGAAGCTGCACACCCGAAGATGGACCTCAAAGTGCGAGAACATTGCATGCCCAATAGTGGACCTCCAAGCTTTGAACCAACCTCCATAAAGAAGCAGAAAACCCAGCAACCGATACAGAATGCATCGGATCCCAGGTCCAAGGACCCAACACCTGGCCATCAAACCACCGAGAGAGAGCCACCAAGGAAACCCCAAATCGGATCAAGATGAAGACGGAGAGGCGAAGCCGAACAGATCCACCCTACCAGATCCGTTGCAGATTGGACCAAAACTTCGTGCAAGAGAAACCATAACCGCCCTCCGGGGCGGAGCTACTAACGAAAAACGCAGTTACCGTCAGCCAAAACCACGAACAGGTAGAGGAGCGTCATCTGGATGAGGAATTAGGCGAGCAGTAAGGGAATCGACTAAGGAAGAAACCCTAACCGCCCCAAGAACCAACGAAAGGAGCTCCAAAATCTTCAGAAATGTTGACAAGAAACATTGTTGGAGCGACAAACTACCCCCGAACCATACCCAACAACACATTCAAGGTTGCCTCCACTCCTAAGAGCTGCATCACCGAGTTCTGTGCAGACATCGGCAAAAAAAATGGTGCAGAACGACGGCTAAGGCAGAACCCTAGTCGCGCCCCCCGAATTATGAGAAATAATCTTTTAATTTATAAATAAGTTAAATTTACAATTTCAAAAAAGATCTAATGATAAATTTAAGAAAACATTACATTCAAGTAAAGATAAATAGAAAATAAGCAATGGTTAACTCATTAATCTACTTCTTACCAATTTATTGTACTCTTTAATTGATCAATCTATCATTATTTGAGATTCATAACCAATGAAACATCAATGTATCAATTTTCAAGATTCTTGACTAATCAAAATGAATTGGTAATTATATTGACAATTGCATCCCACTCACAACCCATCCAAAACAAACACAACAATAACAATGTATTTATGCTTGAAACAAGAACTATAATATATATATATACCATGTATTTGTGCATGCTCAATATTGCATGACAACAAACATGGACACATTTGAAAGCTTTGCTTTTTGTGTTTTCACACAAAGATTGTGGTATGAAATTCTACCAAAAACCAGAAAAAAAAAACGATTTAAAACGTCTATTATATACATTCTATAAATACATAGATTTCATGTATATAATCTAATCACTTAAAAAAACAATTCTAAAATTTCAATTATATGCATTCTATAGACATAGTTGCAGTTCTCTTTCTATATACTATAATGTGAAGCACTTCACATTTTAATAATGACATACAATTTCAGTAATGATTTCTTTTATGATAATATATGTTCAATATACCTTTATGTCATTATAATATATGTGTTGCAGTTTTTTATATTGTAATATGAAACAGTTTGCATTTCAGTAATGGCATAACATGCAATAGACAATTTTATAATGATTGTTTTTATGTTGATATATGTTTAATATACCTTTATGCACTTATAATGTATGTGTTACAATTTGTCTATTTGTGATATTATAATTTAGGGTTTAACGATTTAATCTAAGTTTTTTTAGTTGTGTGGTAAAAAATATTTACTGGATTTTAATGGTTTGTTTTTTATATTTGCAAATATTATTATTTAATTTTTTATCCATTGAAACATAGGGATCAAAAGAAATTACTTTTAAATTTCATCATCATCGACATCTTCGTTATTATCTTTAAAATAAAATCATAGCTTACAATTCATACATTTAGTAATAAAACTTATCCTGGAATATACATAAGGCTTTGGAGTTTATGAGGGTTTACACTCTATCTTTCTTTTCAAAACTTATAATATTTTCATCAATTTGAGAGTTCACAACAACAAAATAGGCCATTAGTGCCTAGAATATTGCCGAAATTTAATTTTTTTGAGTGCATGAATTGGGCTCAATGGTCGACACAAAACCTGATGCCAAATGCCGTGTTGAGTTGGGCACCTAAATTAACGTCATATTTAACGTCTAGAATTGTAAAGTTCAGTTTTGCTTCCTTCTCTACTTCTAGTTTTTCTCCCA
>CBVK0101184621.1:0-16697 GCA_900067695.1 Picea abies | reverse complement strand
TGTTTAAAGGCACAGTTCCACTACTGCGACTCTACTGTTGGATTCTTCCATTCTACACCAATACTGTACCTAACCCATGGTGTATGTTCTACTTATAGCTGCTAGTTGCACGCCTTAGGTCAAGGGGCGTTTATCTCTTGTTGTCACTGTGACATGTCGGGTCGTCTTGATTATGTTCTCCTTACTTGAATATTGTTTGTTCGAGTGGTGACATAGAGTCGAGAGGGTTATTTTTCTACATGCGCTTACCCACTTTAACACCCCTTAAACAAAAAAAAAATTTGCACATGTAGACAGAGTAGTTGTCCTTAACTAGGAGGGTTGTTACAGGCAAGGCTAGTCAATAGGCCATGGGCCCCTTCCTCTCCACAATCTCGAATGGTCCCATGAACCTAGGAGAGAGTTTATCTCCCTTTCCAAACTTGATCCAACTCTTATGTGGTTTAATCCTCAAGAAGACTCGATCGCCAACCTCGTAACTATGGTCGACAGATTGCACATTGGCATAAATCTTCTGTTGATCCTGCGCTTCTTTAATCCTTTGTATTATTTTTTGCATTTTCTATTCCATTTCCTTGATCGCTTATAGTC
This sequence comes from Picea abies, assembly GCA_900067695.1. NCBI lineage: Eukaryota > Viridiplantae > Streptophyta > Pinopsida > Pinales > Pinaceae > Picea > Picea abies. The sequence continues at coordinate 16,106 of CBVK0101184621.1, read as the reverse complement.
CCACCAGAAACCTATCCTCAAGCCGATCCCAACACAAAGGCATCTGGCATGGTTTCTCGTAAAGAAACTTGAAAGGTGCCATCTTAATGTTTTTTTGATAACTGTTGTTATAGGTGAATTCCACCAGTGGAAAGAATTCTTCCCAATGCTTTTGTTTGTCCATCACATACATGCACACCATGTCCTCCAAGTTCTAGTTCGGTCTGCCCTTTATTCCACAGGTGATACACAGTACTGAAGTTAAGTTGGGTTCCCAAGGCCTCTTGGAAATTCATCCAAAATCATCCAGTAAACACTGATCCATGATCGGATATAATCCTCTTAGGCACGCCATGCAGATTCACAATCTAACTGATGAAAAATCTAGCTATGTCATGTGCTTGATACATCATACACACAAGAATAAAGTGAGCACTCTTCGTCAGAGTGTCTACTACTACGAACATAGAGTCATGTCTCCTTACCCTCAGTGGTAATCCAACAATAAAATCCATTCAAATAATCTCCCATTTTGATTCCGGAATAGCGTGCGGTTGTAGTAATCCTACTGGATTTTTATGTTCGGCATTTACCTGCTAATATTCTAGACATCTGGCCACATAGTTGACTATGTCTGCCTTCATTCCCTTCCATAATAATAAGGGTTTAAGGTTCTCCCTCATCTTTGTGACTATTGGGTGAGCCATGTATACTGCTCTATGAGCCTCGCTTAGGATCAAGCTCCTCAACATGTTGTTTGGTGGTACGTAAATCCAATTTTTAAACCTCAATAATCCATCATCGTCAAATGTAAATCCTTCAAACCTTGGTATGATCATTGTGTTTTGTCCAATAAAATCCTTGACCTCCTTGTACCAGTCATCGTCGCACTGTAAAGTTATAATCCTTTCACGTAGATTCGTCAGAAGAGGCGACACCAAAAATATACATGGTCTCCAACTCAATGCATTTGCCACTCAGTTTAGTGTTCCTTTTATGTAAGTAATCTCAAAGTCGTACTCACTAAGCAATTCTAACCAACTTCGTTGTTGCAAGTTCAGGTTTCTTTGAGTAAATATGTGCTATAGTCCACAGTGGTCCATCTTTAGTTCAAATTTTCATCCAACAAGGTAGTGTCTCCAAACCTTCAAGGCATAAACGATGTCTAGCAACTCCAAATCATGTGTCGCGTAGTTCTCCTTATGCCTTCTCATTTTCCTCGAGATGTAAGAGATCACTCAACCGTCTTGCATTAAGAATCCTCCTAAGCCTTCCTTGGATGCGCAGTGCATAACAAGAAGTTTGTGTCCATGTCAGGGACATTTAGTATCGGTGTCATTGTCAACGACTCCTTGAGCCTCTGAAAATATTTTGTGCATTTCGTGGTCCAAAAAAACTTCTTGTTCTTGTTTTGCAACTTCGTGATCGGATTTGCTATATTTGAAAATCCCTTCATGACCTTCTGGGATGTTCATCAATGCAGTACATTCCATAATAGCCTCAAACGTTGTTGGATCCATGACGATACCTTCGCCAAAGATGACATGCCCTAAGTAGTGAATCTTTGATTGATAAAATGAGCATTTGGACAAATTTCCATACAATTTGTGCTCTCACAGACACTGTACTACCAAGCACAAGTGCTCGTCATGCTCCTCCATCGTCCGAGAGTAAATCAAATTATCATCATTGAATAATTGGACAAACTTGTCCAAGTACTCGCAGAACACCTCATTCATCAAACTCATAAATACCCTTGGGGTGTTTTCTAGCCCAAAGGTTAAAACAATAAAATCGTAATGTCAAAACCTCATCTTAAATTTGGTCTTAGGGATGTCATCCTCCTTGATCTGTGACTGGTGATACCTTGATCGCAAATCGATTTTTCAGAACACCGTCGCACCCTTCATTTGATCGAACAGATCATCAATCCTCATCAATGGATACTAATTCTTGATCTTTTCCTTGTTCAATTGATGGTAGTGAATGCAGAGCCTCCATGACCCATCCTTCTTTTGTATGAAAATAACAGACACACCCCACACTGACACACTTGGACGTATCAGTCTTAGGTCTAGTGATTCTTTCAGTTTCATTCTCAACTCCTGTAACTTTGGGGTCAAAATCCGATAAGGCATTCTAGCTATCGATTCAGTACCCAGTTTTAGGTCTATAGTAAACTCTAATTCCCTCTTCGATGACATCCCAGGTAACTCCTCTAGAAAGATGTCTGCAAAATATCTCACCACCGGAAGGTGTTCTAGACCTTTCGCTACTCCCTTTGTGTTTAACGCAAAGATCGCATAAATCTTTCACCCCTTTCACATGCTCTTTTGTAGCTACAAGGAAGAGATGAACCTTAGGGAAACTCATTGGTTCCAACCTATAATCATGCATCTTTGTCCCTCATCATTGACCAAGATCAACCGTTTCATCTTACAATTGAGTATCGACTCATGTGATTCCAACCAGTCCATACCAATCACGACATCATAAGATACTAAGATCATGATGTACAAGTCGGCCCTGGTGATAAAATCTCCCAGGTTAAGGGTACAACCCATAACCTTTCCTCCAACCTTATGTTTGGCTCACAATTCCATCTCTATGAAGCTAAACTCATCATGTTCGACTACCTTTACCTTAATCCTTTTTAGCATTTCACCAGAAATGAAACTCTCAGCAGCACTGAGATCTATCAAAATACTAAGGGCCTGGTCAGTGAAAATACTTGATGTTTCGAGCACAATCGAATGGTGCTCTGCCTAGCGGTTATTCATTGTTGCATGAATCCAATGGGCCTTGACCAAATCTCCCATGGTAGTGGGTCCAGCTGATCCAAATGCTCTATTCCTCTTCACTTGGCAGTCACACTAGTAGTGTGGCTCCCCACATGTCCAACATCTCTTCCTCAGTCCAATACTCCTGGTACCCAAAGTAGAAGATGATGGCCCACCAGTTTGGAATCCTAGTCTAATCTTTTAAATAAGCCTAAACTGTTGCTGCTACGGTCAATGCTATGGCTGTTGTTGTGGTCCCCGATAAGGTGTCCACTATTGAAGCATCAGTCACCAAGGTGTAGTGAAAGTGGATCTCCTCTGAAAGCCATGATATCCTCGCATACGTTTGGCTGGTGTCTGATGCTACTGCGCACCAGATGACACCTTCCCTACTAGACTCAGTGGAGTCCTGCTCTAACCTTCGCTGATAAGATCCTCCTCTGCTATGAGGGAATTCTAGACAACATCATGCAAGGTTTGAGGCATCAAAATCCTAACCTTTGAATGTATGCTTCCATTAAGGCTGAACATGAACCTATTGACCTTAATTTTCTCATTATTAGGAAGCAACGCATACTGAATCAGCTCCATAAAATGGGCCTCGTACTCAGGAATCGTACGATCTCCCTTTTGCAAGGCGTTAAACTCGTTGAGATGACGCTCACTGAATTCCTCTGATAGATACCTTTCTTAGAACCGTTGCTTGAACAGTTCCCATGACAAATCTTTGATGACCATGTTTAGTTGTGGTAGGAGAATCTTCCACCATAGAAGAGTGCTCCCCTTCAGTTGAAAGACTGCCATGTGGACCTTCATCTTGGAGGTATAGTAACAAAGTGAAAAGTACATCTCCATATTCTCTAACCATGCCTTGGCAGCTGTGCGATCTAGGGCACCAAAGAGCTTGGGAAATTTGACCTTCTCGAGTTCACGGTGATTGCTACGAGTACCAACCAAAGCACGTGGTGGATCCTCAGGGGGTGCCGAGACCATGGCCTCATGTCCATCCAAACGGTTGATCAGTTCCTTAAACATCCTCTGAAAATACCTCATCATTCCAACCACATCACCCACCACTATATTCTTCTGCTCGAAAACTTATTCTTCTCCTTGGGGGTTAGACCCCTTAGGTGTGGATTCTACCAAAGGCATCACAACTCCTCCCCTAACACCCCATCGTCTGCCTATGCAACATCCTCTAACAATCATTATCTACAAGAATACAAGTCAACTCAATTAGCAATATATAATCAAAATCATATCAACGAAATTCGTAGTGATCCAAAGTCTCGGGTTGAACTATCTCTGATACCACATGTAACGATCCCTTAGTTACGAATACAAGGGAAGCAGAAGTGCAAAACTTTTTTTGTTTTTTTGCAAGAAGGTGACAATGAAAACAATTTAACCACACCACTGACGACGAACACAAGCATGCAGTCCAAGCAACAATAAACTATGAGTCCTTGCACTGGCACAAGAGCAGCTGGGTGAAATGTGCGTAGCACAACAAGGAGAAATGACTACCTGTCCTATGCAATCACGATCATGCCTACAAGCTAAGGGACAACATCCCCATCCTGATAAAACAACCTTGACGAACAAATGCTAGAACTTCAAGGCACGCGAACCCCATGCCTGAAGGTGTTCAACCCATGTGCCAAAAACAAACTTACAATGCTCGATGACACTCACACGAAAGGCATCGACTATAGACAAGTTATCATTCGCCACTATCCAATAGGGCATGCCATGATCCCCTCTTCAGAAATCATGTCATTCCTAGATGATAGACGCATAAATAACCTTGGCACAAAACATCCTAATGGGACCAAGGAGTTAAGAAAATCTAGTGTGATAGGATGCGAAACAAATGAGAAGAAGACTATGCCCACACCCCAAGCATATTTTCGACAGGACTCCAGACGACGTTACTCAAAGAAAGAAAAAAACACAGCTATTACATGACTTAGACAACACCCCATTCGTTCATCAAGTCTAAACATGTCAAATAACCATCTAATTAACATTAAGTATAATCTAACTCGCATGTCTAAATTATAAATTAGTCATTAATTTACAATCAAATTGACATTAAATACAACCAATTTAGCAAGTCTAATTACCATTTGTCCATCATTACCATGTAATTGAAAAATCTAATTTAATCAATATTAAAACCATAAACTACATTTACCATCTAATTGATAAGTCATTTTAATCAAGGTTAAAACTGAAGGACAAGTCTGGTCTGAGTTAGTTAAAGGCGATCTAAATAATTCAAGGCCATCGATTCAATGAAGGGGTCATCAAAATGCTAATAATTTACTGTAAGAAGTAATTATAATTTACCAATGCTACAAACTACTGTGTACATTATTCATGGCCTGTCAATTAAAAAAAATAGAAGGTGTGTAGTTGACAAGTCACCGGTCCATCTAGGTAAAACACAACCTGAATTAGAATGTGTTTCAATCAATTTAGAGAAGGGTTGTCAATAAGTAACAAGCGTTAAACATAGGCAAGAGTTAAATACAATTAAATCATGAATGTATAAATGATAACGCAGTCTTGGCAAGCCATAAATAAATGAAACATACTCCTAATATGGTAACAAAGTAGACCCAAGGTAAGTCCGAACACAGCACAGTCCAAGGGACCAAGTGCTAGGCACATAGGCGACTAAGGTTGTCTTAAAATAAAAAATCGTGCACATTACACACAACCCAATGGAACTATAAAATTGTTGTGGTTAGAAACATATAATCGTAAATCCATTAAATACAATTGAAATTCCATTAAAGCAGATCGATGTACCTTATTCACCATGGAATGGAATTATACATAATCATTGTCAAAAGAGAACGTAAATATAACTGCATTTCCATATATAAAATCATAACTGCAAGTAGCTGTAATCGCATTGCGAATTAATGAAGACGTGGTACATTACTCACCATAGACTGGAATATAGGATCAATGTTCTACATGGTTGAATGCATAGGAAAATTCAAGGTTGCAATCACAGATGGTAAAGGTGTCACGACAAGTCATGGTTATAATTCATAGTGGTATGGTGTCACAGTAGTTACATGGTTTCAAATCGCAGATTATAAATTCGTTGAATTTAAAATCAAGGTTACAAATCACAGAGGTAGGGTGTTACAACAAATTCATGGGTACATATCGTAGAGGTAAGGTGTTACAACAAAATCTTGTTTACATATCACAGAGGTAAGGTGTTACATCAAATTCATTGAATTTAATTCATTGAGTTTGTAACCTTATAAAATGCACAGAAATAAAATTTGTCTTAATCAATATACACTGGCATGTCTAAAATGAAAATCAGGTATCTTGTCGATGACTTGGAAATCTAAACAAACTGACCATAATAAAAAAAAAAATCACTGGAAAAAATTTTTCCCCCAAATCCAACGAAGTGCAGCCTAAGAAGTGGGAAATCGCTAGGCAAACAATAAACAATAGACTCAATTAAGAAACGAAAGCAGTATAGAAATGGAAAAAGTGTATACTTGACTAGTGGTGAAAAACGCAGACTCAATCATCTTCAAGGTATAGTGCAAAGGAAAATAAAACCAGTGAAAATCCAACAAGAAATAAAAACACAGAGTAAAAAAAATATTTTCCATCAACAAAGAAATTGCAGGTTAATTAGTCGCATCAAGGAGCAAGACAACACACTACCTGGAACATCCAACTGGGCTATATGTCTGGAAAGAACCTCCTTTTCTCACCATAAACACACAAAAAAACAGGGCATTTAGATCCATAGGTTTATTAACACCGAAGTGACGACTGTAGATCAGGCTCCTGGTCGAATTCTCAGGTGTGGACTGATGAGTTAGGGAGGAAGGCATAAATATAAACCTCAAATCATCACAAATATATAAAACCATAGGATGATCAAGACATGCAGGGATCGAAGGCCATGTGAATAAATCAACATCGAGCCAAAGGCTATGGGGGAAATTTCATTCATCAACTAGAATGCTAAGAAAATCATTTTCTTTACCCAATTAAACATACAAAACTAAAGGCATAAATCATACTAACAATCTACCATGCAAAAATAAAGGGAGTGTATTGTATCCCAAGTCTCCCTCTCTTAATTGATGTCTCACATGCTCTGTGCAAATCTTGCTTGTAGACTGGTGAGACTTCACTGGTACCTCCCAGCCAACGCTAGGGGTACTCTTGTTCCCCTTTATCCCCCCAAGGCACAAAGGGGCCACGTACAATAACCAGAGAATCATCTAGCTCCCATCTCGCCTCGCAAGGCCGAGCTACCACTCTTCACCAAGCTGGGTATCCCATCTCCCACAAGCTAAGTTAGTCAAGTATAAATTTCTGCAGCGTAACGTTACACATCACAGAAGAGATCCATCATCCTCCTCCTCCCTCCTTTATATTGATTTTCTAAGTCCATTACTTTCCAAAAATTCCTTTTAATTTATTTTATAATAATTTAATTCATAAAAATCATGCCCATACATGTGTCACCCATCCCCTTCATTCCTCCATAAAATAAATTCATTAGTTAATTAATTACCCTTATTTTGCTCACCCACCTAAAGTCATTCCTAGAATCGCTCCTAGGTGTCCCCATATTCCCTTACAAGTTTTAATGACTTTCCCCCTTATTAATTTACTAGTTGAGTTTAATTTAGAATGTTCTTTAATGCTAGATACCTTACTAAGTTAGACTCTCTGCTTTTTCCTTGTGTTTCCCCTTTCTTTTTATGTTTCCCACTTTTTCCTAGCTTCCTAATTATTTTAGATTTCCCTCTTTCCCTTTTCATTTAAAACTCAAATTGGCAAGTGTAGAAAATTAATTTTTTTCCCTTTTTCCTTTTTAGTTAATAATTTTTTAATTAACCTATGAGACAAAACCATTATTTCCCCTTTTTCCCTTTTTAAATTTTATCCCCAATTTTTTTTTTTTTAATTAAAACAATTACTTACCCCCTTCTCATCCATGATTAATCACGATTATCATTATTATATATCTATTTATATTTATATTTTTACAAACATATTTTTCTTTTACCCCAAGTTTCACCTTGACCTAGATTTTAATTTTCGATGCTGGGCGACATTTTATTAGGGAAATTGTTTTTAAAAAAAATTTAACACGTTATTTGTCCTATGGCCATCTAGGTTTATTAATTTATTAATTAACAACGTGACGTGCCCTTCAGGATGCACTAGGTGCTCCAAGGGTTCCACTCGCCTCCATCTATTTTTCCTACGTGACATGCCCTTCAAGACGCACTATGTGCTCCAAGGATGTCACTCACCTCTTTCCATTTTTCGTGCATGACGTGCCCCTCATGATGCACTATGTGCTCCAAGGGTGCCACTCACCTCTTGAATGACTTGGTAGACATAAAAAATCCCTGGATTCAATACTTCGCTAGGTGATCTTGTGGGAGACTAAGGGCCTCTAAGGAATAAGGCCCTTTCCTTATTGCACAACCCTTAGTTGTTAATCTACAGTTCGATCCACGACAAGTTTGCTAGTAGGATGTGGCAGGGTTGTTTCCCACACCTCTCCCTCAATGTCTCTGGTAGTCATACAAGACCCCTATACTTCACATGTGAGTCTGGTTGGAAAGCTATCGTCAGCCTGCATCATCAACAAATCATGTCAGAAATATATATGCATATCATATCATCTAATCAGATGCACTAATATGACATATAAAACAATCAAACCCCAATGGTTCACTCCCTGACTCGATGAGGAGTCCAGGAGGTTTCATCAATGCCTCTGCATCCTCCAGGTCCAAAATCCCACACACTCAGTAAAACTGAGTCAATATCACCTGCCTAAGTCAATGCAGCAAAAAAACATGTCACCAACGCATAATGCCTCATAATCAAAATCAAATGGTTAATAGTATAATAATCTGGATCACTTGTGAGCAAGTGTCCTCAAAGAATAAGTTTTCCCATTGTGCCCAAGAGTGGGATGTTACATACACCCCCTCTTGGTCTAAAATTCATCCCAAAGTTTCACAGTGTAAGTGCCGAAATAATTTGTATCAAAGTATCATAAGTCTATCTATCAAACAAAAAAGAAAACTGTTGGCGCATATCATATGCATCCTCCTAGGTCACTGAGAGCGGACTACAATTGTGCCACTGGACCTTGACCTGGTCTATTGTTCAACATTGTAGTTGTTGAACAAGATAATCCAAGACAGGGATCAAATCATTCGTGAGTGCCTCCTCGTCTGATACCTGCAAGGAACGCATGTCAATAACGTGAAAAACATCGTGCATATGCCTCAAAGAAGCAAGAAAGGCTAGTCGATAGGCCATAGGCCCCTTCCTCTCCAAAATATCGAAAGTTTTTGTGAACCTATGAGAGAGTTTATCTCTCTTTCTAAACTTGATTGAACTCTTATGCAGTTTAAAATGCAAGAATACTCGATCGCCAACCTTGTAACTATGGTCGACATAGTTCACATTGGCATAACTCTTCTGCCGATCCTACACTTCTTTAATCCTTTGTCTTATTTTTTGCATTTTCTCTTCCATTTCTTGGATCACTTATGGTCCCACCAGGACCCTATCCTCAAGCTGATCCCAACTCAAAGGAGTCTAGCATGGTTGCCCATAAATAAACTCGAAAGGCACCATCGTATTGGTTCCTTGGTAACTGTTGTTATAGGCGAATTCCACTAGTGGAAAGAATTCTTCCCAATGCTTTTGTTGGTCCATCACGTACATGCGCTACATGTCCTCCAAGGTCTGGTTCATCCATTCAGTTTTCCCATCAGTCTCCAGGTGATACACAGTACTAAATTTAAGTTGGGTTCCCAAGGCCTCTTGAAAACTCATCCAAAATCATCCAGTAAACATCGATCCTTGATCGGATATAATTCTCTTAGGCACGCCATGCAGCCTCACATTCTCACTAATGAAAACTCTAGATATGTCATGTGATTGATACATCATACACATAGGAATAAAGTGATAAATCTTCATAAGAGTGTCTACTACTATGAAAATCGAGTCATGTCTCCTTGTCGTCAATGGAAATCCAACAATAAAATCCATCAAAATAATTTCCCATTTCAATTCTAGAATAGTGTGCGGCTATATTAATCCTATTGGATGTCTATGTTCGACCTTTACCTACTAACATTATAGACATATCGCCACATAGTTGACTATGTATGCCTTCATTCCCTTCCAAAAGAATAAGGATTTAAGGTCCTCCCTCATCTTCGTGACTCCTGAGTGAGCCATGTATACTGCTCTATGAGCCTCACTTATGATCAAGATCCTCAACTCATCATTCGATGGTAAGTAAATCATATTTTTAAACCTCAATAATCCATTGTTGTTAAATGTAAATCCTTCAAATCTTGGTATCATCATTGTGTTTTATCTGGTAAAATCCTGTACCTCTTTGTAACAGTCATTGTCACATTGTAAATTTAGAATCCTTTCACATAGATTCGTCTAAAGAGGAAACACTAAAAAGATGCACGGTCTCTGACTCAATGCATCTGCCACTCAGTTCATTGTTCCTTTTATGTAATTAGTCTCTAGGTTGTACTCGCTAAGCAATTCCGACTAGCGTCGTTGTCGTGCATTCAGGTCGCTTTACGTAAAGATGTGTTATAGTCCATAGTGGTCCGTCTTTAGTTCAAATTTTCATGCAACAAAGTAGTGTCTCCAAACCTTCAAGGCATAAACAATGGCTAAGAAATCCAAATCGTGCATCACATAGTTCACCTCATGCCTTCTTAGCTTCCTCGAGATGTAAGATATCACTCAATTGTCTTGCATAAGGACTCCGCCTAAGCCTTCCTTGGATGCATCAGTGCATACCAAGAAGTCTATATCCATGTTAAGCACCTTCAATTTCGATGTCATTGTCAACAACTCCTTGAGCCTCCAAAAATCTTATGCTTATTTCTCGGTCCAAACAAACTTTTTTTTCTTCTTCTGCAACTTCGTTATCAGATTTTCTATCTTCGAAAATACCTTGATGAACCGTCGATAGTATCCTGCTAAACCCTTGAATCTATGGACTTCTGGGACATTCGTCACCATAGGTCATTCCATAATAGCCTCGACATTTGTTGGATCCTTGATGATACCTTCGCCGGAGAGGAAATGCCCTAAGTAGTGAATCTTCAATTGATAAAATGAGCATTTGGACAAATTCCCATACAACAAATCATCAATCCTCTGCAATGGATACTGATTCTTTATCTTTTCCTTGTTCAATTGATGGTAGTCAATGCAGAGCCTCCATGACCCATCCTTCTTTTTTATGAAAATAAAAGGTGCTCCCCACGCTGACACACTTGGATGTATCCGTCTTAGGTCTAGTAATTCTTTCAGTTTCATTCTCAACTCTTGTAACTCCAGGGTCGAAATCCGATAAGGCATTCTATCTATCGATTCAGTACCCAGTTTTAGGTCTATAGTAAACTCCAATTCCCTCTCCGACGACATCCCAGGTAACTCCTCTAGAAAGACGTCTGCAAAATCTCTCACCATCGAAACGTGTTGAAGACCTTTCGCTACTCCTTTTGTGTTTAACGCAAACATCGCATAAGTTTTCCACTGCGGTCGATGTTGCGGCCGATGTTGTGGTCCTCAATAAGGTGTCCATTGTTGAGGCATCGGTCATCGAGGTGTAGTGAAAGTGGATCCCCTCTAGAAGCTAAGATATCCTTGCGTAAGTTTGGCTGGTGTGTGATGCTGCTGCACACCAGATGACACCTACCCTGCTGGTCTCGCTGGATTCCTACTCTAACCTCCATCGATAAGCTCCTCCTCTGCTATGAGGGCCTTCTGGACGACATCGTTCAAGGTCTGAGGCATCAAAATCCTAACCTTAGCCTATATGATGCCATTAAGGCTGAACATGAAGCTGTTAACTTTACATTTCTCAGTATTAAGATGTGGTGCATACCGAAGCAACTCCAGAAAACAAGCCTCAAACTCGGACAACATACGGCCTCCCTGTCGTAAGGCATTAAACTTTTTGATATGATGCTCAATGAATTCCTCTAATAGGTACCTCTCTTAGAACCGTTCCTCGAATAGATCCCATGACATGTCTTCGACCACCATGTTCAATTACGGCAGGAGCGTATTCTAACATAGAAGAGCACTCCCCTTCAGTTGAAAGACCTCCATGTGGACCTTCATGTTGGAGTTGTAGTCACGAAGTGAAAATCACATCACCATATTATCCAACCATGCCTCGGTGGCTGCGTTGTCCAGGGCACCAAGGAAATCGAGAAATTTGACCTTCTCGAGTTCCTAGTGAATGCTACCAGTACCAACTAGAGCACGCGGTGGACTATTAGGGGGTGCCGATGCCTTGGCCTCATCTCTTTCCAAATGGTTGATCAGTGCCTCATACATCCACTAAAAATACCTCATCATTCCAACCACATCACCCACTGCTATCTTCTCTTGCTCGACAACCTACTCGTCTCCCTACAGGTTAGACCCATTAGGCTTGGATGCTACTGGAGGCATCACAACTCTTCCCCTAGAACCCTGTCATATGCTTCCACAACATCCTCTAACCATGATTACATGTAATAATACAAGTCAATTCAATTAGCAACATATAATCAAAATCATATCAACAAAATTCGTAGTGATCCCAAGCTACGAGTTGAACTTGATCTAATACCACATGTAACGACCCCTTAGTTACAACTACAAGCGAAGCACAAGTGAAATTATTTTTTATTTATTTTTTAGGCAAGAAGGCGACGACGACAAAAGTTTAACCACACCACTGATGATGAATGCAAGCACATAGTCCAGCCAACAGGAAACTACGACTCCACGCACTGACACAAGAACAACTGTGTGAAATGTGCGTAGAACAACAAGGAGAAATGAATACTCGCCTGACACAATCACGATCACACCTACAATATAAGGGAAAACATCCCCATCCCAACACAACGACATTGACAAACAAAGAATTGAACATCAGCGCCCATGAACCCCACGCCTAAAGGCGCTCAACCCATGCACCAAAATCAAACTTACAATGCTCGATGACAATCACACAGAAGGAAACGACTCCGACCAAGTTATCATTCGTCGTTATCCAATAGGGTTCCCCATGATCCCCTCATTAGGAATCATGTCATTCCCAGATGATAGATGCATAAATAACCTTGGTGCAACACATCCCAACAGGACCAAGGATTCAAAAAAATCCAACGTGCTAGGATGCAAAAAAAATGACTAGAAGACTACGCCTGCACCTCAAGCATCTGGTCAACAGGACTCCAGATGACATTACTCAAAGAAATAAAAAAATGCAACTATTACGTGACTTAGACAACACCCCATTCTTTCATAAAGTCTAAACTCATCAAATTACCATCTAATTAAAATTAAGTATAATCTAGCTCACATGTCTAAATTATAAATTAGTCATTAATTCAAAATCAAATTGACATTAAATACAACCAATTTAGCAAGTCTAATTACCATTTGTCTATCATTACCATCTAATTGACAAATCTAATTTAATCAATATTAAAACCATAAACTACATCTACCATCTAATTGACAAGTCAGTTTAATCAAGGTTAAAATTAAACAACAAGTCTGGTCTGACTTAGTTAAAGGAGATCTAAACAATTCAAGGTTGTCTATTCAATGAAGAGGTCATCAAAATGCTAATAATTTGCTGTAAGAAGTAATTATAATTTACCAATGATACAAACTACTATGTATATTATTCATGGGCTGTCAATTAAAAAAAATAGAAGGTGTGTAGATGACAAGTCACCAGGCCATCTAGGTAAAACACAACCCAAATTAGAATGCGTTTCAATCAATTTAGAGAAGAGTTGTCAATAAGTAATAAGCGTTAAACACATGCGAGAGTTAAATACCATTAAATCAGGAATGTATAAATGACAACGTAGTCTTGACAGACCATCAATAAATGAAATGTACTCCTAATATGGTAACAAATTAGATCCAAGGTAAGTTTGAATGCAGCGCAGTCCAAGGGACCAAGTGCCATGCACACAGGCAACTAAGGCTGTCTTAAAAGAAAAAATCGTGCACATTACACACAACCCAATGGAACTATAAATTGTTGTGGTTAGAAACATATAATCGTAAAGCCATTAAATAAAATTGCAATTCCATTAAAGAAGGTAAATGTACCTTATTAACAATAGAATGGAATTATACATAATCGTTGTCAAAAGAGAAAGTAAATATAACTGCATTGCCATATATACAATCGTAACTGCCAGTAGTTGTAATCCCATTGCCAATTAATGAAGACATGGTACATTACTCACCACAGACTGGAATATAGGATCATTGTTCTACATGGTCGAATGCACATGCAAATTCATGGTTGCAATTGTAGATGGTAAAGGTGTCACTACAAGTCATGGTTACAATTCACAGTGGTATGGTGTCACAACAGTTACAAGGTGTCAAATCACAGATGGTAAATTTGTTGAATTAAAAATCAAGGATACAAATCGCAGAGGTAGGGTGTTACAACAAATTAGTGGGTACATATCGTAGAGGTAAGGTGTTACAACAAAATCTTGTTCACATATCGCAGAGGTAAGGTGTTACAACAAATTCGTTGAGCTTACAATCAAATAATTTCACTGAGGTTAAAACATTCAAGAATTTCATTCGTTGAGTTTATAACCTTATAAAACACACATAAATTAAATTTGTCTTAATAAATATACACTGGCATGTCTAAAATGAGAATCAGGTATCTTGTCGAGCACCTGGCAATCTAAACAAACTGACAATAATAATAAAAAAATCGCTTAGAAAAATTTCTCCTCGAAATCCAACGAAGTGCAGCCGAAGAAGTGGCAAATCGCCAGCAAACAATGAATAACAAACTCAATCAAGAAACAAATGCATTCTGGAAATGGAAAAAGAACATTCTTGACTAGTGGTGAAAAATGCAGACTCAATAGTCTTCAAGGTAGAGTGCAGAGGCAAATAAAACTATTGAAAATCCAACAAGAAATAAAAACGGAGAGTAATTTTTTTTTTCCATCAAACAATAAATTGCAGGGTTGATTAATCACATCAAGGCACAAGACAACACACTACCTAGAACATCCAACAGGGCTAGATGACTAGAAAAAACGTCATTCGTGTGTCATCCACACACAAAAAAGAAGGGCATTTAGATCCATAAGTCTATTAACACCGAAGTGACAACCGTAGATCAGGCTCTTGGCTGACTGCTCAGGCATGGACTGATGAGTTAGGGATGAAGGCATAAATATAAACCACAAATCATCACAAATCTATAAAACCACAGGATGGTCAAGACATGCAGGGATCGAAGGCCATGGGAATCAATCAACATCGAGCCAAAGGCTATGGGGGAAATTTCAGTCATCAACTAGAATGCTAAAACAATCATTTTATTTACCCAATTAAACATACAATCGTTTTCTTCTTCCCTATTATCCCCTCAAGATGCAAAGGGGCCACACACACTAACCAGAGAATCAGCTAGCTCCCAGCTCTCCTCGCAAGGTTGAGCTACCACTCCTCATCGAGTTGGGTATCCCAACTCCCACAAGATAAGTCAGTCAAGTATATATTTCTGCAGCGTAATGTTATGCATCACAGAAGAGATCCATCATCCTCATCCTCCCTCCTTTATATATATTTTCTAAGTCCATTACTTTCCAAAAATACATTTTAATTTATTGTTTAATAATTTAATAAATAAAAATGCTCCCTGTACATGTGTCACCCATCCCCTTCATTCCTTCATAAATTAATTTCATTACTTAATTAATTACCCTTATTTCCCTCACCCACCTAAAGTCATTCCTAGAATCGCTCCTAGGTGTCCCCATACTCCATTACAAGTTTTAATGACTTTCCCCCTTATTAATTTACTAGTTGAGTTTAATTTAGAAATTTCTTTAATGCTAGATACCTTACTAAGTTAGACTCTCTTCTTTTTCCTTGTGTTTCCCCTTTCTTTTTATGTTTCCTACTTTTTCCTAGTTTCCTAATTATTTTAGATTTCCCTCTTTCCCTTTTCATTTAAAACTCAAATTGGCAGGTATAGAAAATTAATTTTTTCCCTATTTCCTTTTTAGTTCATAAATTTTGAATTAACCTATGAGACACAACCATTATTTCCCCTTTTTCCCTTTCTAAATTTTATCCCCCATTTTTTTTTAAATTAAAATAATTACTTACCCCCTTCTCATCCACAATTAATGATGATTATAATTATTATATATTTATTTTTATTTTTATTTTTACAAACATATTTTTCTTTTACCGCAAGTT